>JAQIXT010000722.1:0-25633 GCA_034700445.1 Stenotaenia linearis | reverse complement strand
AATAATAATAATAAAAAAAACTTAAAAACGTAAATCAAACACAAGATAACTTTTTAGTTCCAATGGTATTTCGAGTAATTGAATTTCACGAATTTGTGTGAACAATGAAGGTGGTTTATTGTCCATGATAGTTTTTCTAATTTTTAACCGGGAAAGATGTAGAAGTGAATGAGGTAAACCTATGATTAAAAAAAAAATCAATTCCGATTAAAAAGCAATAAAAAATCTTTTCGTACCAATAAATGAAGTCCAATCCATTTCGCAAAATTTATTACTCAACGATTTAAAATATTGCAACTGTTTTTGCCAAATATGCAATTCTTCGTATTTCCACATAATTTTTAATACTCGTGCAACATAATCTTCATCAAATCCTATTGAAAATACCAGACTGTGCCACAGGTCAGTAACTTTCTGGCTTTTGTTGTCGTAAAACATAACATTTCTCATTCCTATTTTCAGTAGAAATTCAAAAGTGTCCAAATAACCGTTTGCAACTGCGAGTTGACCAGCTTGGGGCACACTATTTTCCTCGAAGCAAGCATTGACATCGCAGCCATAATGAATCAATAACTTCACTATTTCTTCGTGATGAATTGCAAATGACAGTAAACTAAAGTCGTTCGTCGTGAGCTCGTTTGGGTTAACACCAGAATTCAGAAGTAATTTTAAACTGTATTCGTCACCTGACTGTACGGCTGCATGCAATGGAGATAATTCGTAATTTTCTAAGCAGGAAAATGATTCCATTTTGGTACAAACTGGAAATTTCATGCTGATTAAACGCTCTATTGTATCATATCTATAATGAATTGGTTGACAATTAATTAAAGTTAAAAGATCTCAACAGAAATACCTTTTCTTCTCAACTGCATAGTGGACAATTGACATGCTACAATGAACCTCTAATTTTTCTGGATTCATGTTGTCCAATAGTAAATTAATAATTCTGAAACAAGAAAAATAGATGAATAATTAAACACAAACATAAAAAAAATATTAGATGTTAAAAAAATTAAACATACAGTACTTATTTAATTTTAAAAAAATTTCTTACTTGTTAATATTTTTTTTAGACATTATATCTTAAAATTTTAATGAGTTCTTGTTCCATCAACACTACAAAAATAAAGGCAACAAGGTAACATTACTTTCACAATTGTGTTCACCTTGATGGTGCTGACCGAGCAATAGCACAATGTAGAGCAGTTTCTCCATACGTTGTTGCATAGTTAGCGTTTGCTCCGCTTACACTGAGCAAACTTTCCATAACTTGGTAATTGCCACACTCTGCTGCATTTATAAGTTCGTTATCATAATCACAGATTTCATGAGGTAGCAAACATAGTTGTTTTAAAAGTAGGAAATCTTTAGCCGATTCAGCATACGACAAAGCGTCGCTCAAACTTGCTCCTGATTCTAATAATAGATGAATGCATTCGTCGCTAAAATTTGATCTTATGGCTGAAAAAATAGATTAAATTACTTTATTATTTATATTTATTAAATCGCATACAAACCCGAAATTAATGCCAACTGTCCTGAGTCGTCGTGAATATTTGGATTAGCACCATGTCGCAAAAGTAATTTCACAATCTCTTCACGCTTATGTTTACATGCTAATAACAACGCCGTTTCGCCTTTCTGCGTCATCCAATTTAGACTAGATTTTCCTGCAATAAAAATGTGCTCAATTAATATCGTTAAAAAAAAAAACCGCCGTAAATTTTAACTTACTAAATAACAAAAGTTCTTCAACGCAATCACTGCGATTTAAATATGCAGCCTCATGCAATGGAAACCATCCCTTGTAATCTGCAAAGTCAACTCGCCCACCATCGTTTAAATATTTTCTTAATAGTTGAATATTGCCAGTTGCAATAATTGTCATTAAACCATTTGCCACCGACATTTGGATTCAAGGTTATATGTTTCAATCAGCAAATATTTTTTGCACTAATAGATACAACAACAAACTATTTTCGAGCTTGTCATTAAAAGCAGTATGCCTTGCCAAGTCGTTGCCAAGTGACGACATCTGCTGAGTATTTCAACTAACTACCGTACAAGAGGAAATCAGTTTGATCAATTTATCTTCACACCTTTATGCCTCGGTTTTTAAATCTCATTTATTTCTCTATTGAAAATAAAATTCACTTTAAATTTATCTCCCAAATTCACAAACCTTTCTGTAATGTAGTTAACTATAACCAAATGAAGTCTTTATTTACTTTTGAATTGTAAACTAAAAAGCGCTGGAGAAATGACATTGAAAAGAAAGTTATAGTTTTTTTGGTCCACTATTTTGCAAATGTTTATTCGGTTAACTCTGTTTACATTGCACTTTATTGTACTTCGAATAAAAATTGACGACTTCATCTTTAGAAAGCAACTATTGAATATAAGTTGGCTTCAATCCAAAAGAAAAAAAGATCAAACGCGGTGCACTGTTTTCTAAATTGTTTATTACTGTACAAGATTTTCATAAAGCATATTTTTAAGTTTTTACAGAATAAATGAAAAGAAATTTAATTAAAGGAAAGCAGAAAAGGCAATAAATTATTAGACCTCGAATAGGTCAGAACGTCATATTATTTTCATTATATACTACAATATCATAAATTATAATACAAATCTCACAATATTTCATTAAATATGTAATCTAAAATATTATGATTTATAAACAAGCTCTTACATATAATAACTATGATTACTTATAAAAATTTTGTGGTTCGTAATATAAACAAGAAAACCTAAGATGTGAAAAATCTACAAAACTTGGACAGGATAATTTCAATTGCATATCTACATCTGAATTTATGTGCGAAATTTCTGACCAGCAGTAGTTCATTACAATTTTAAAATTAAATTATAATTAATAATTTAATAATTCAAAACCACCATTTAAAATTTTTTTTTCTCTGTACATTCCATAAAATGATTTACACTGACAGATAAGTTTTTTTTTTTTTTTTTTTTTTTTTTTTTTTTTTTTTTTTTTTTTTTTTTATATTTAGCTTACAAACAATTTGTTATAGTATTCAAGCTTAATCCAAAACATATATCTTTGGCAGTGGATTGAAACTATCTACAATAAAAATTCGACAAAGAATTTGAATAACAAAACCGCACTAACTTATTTGTATGGAATCAAATGATCATTAAACAACTCGACCAGCGAGCAATTGCCAAGTTAATAAAAAAAAGAAGAAAAAACTTCCAGTTTCATAATCCCTTAATACAGTGCCATCAAAAATATCAAATTACATTGCTCAGATGACATGCAAGTCCAATTCAATTCTGCCAACGAAGCGTTATTAATTTTATAAGATTATTATATATATCCAAATTTTACAATTTCCAGTCTTTTTCAATTTTTTTCTTCGATGTGAATTATTCAAAAATGTAAAATTCCAACGAGCTAATATTGCAAGACTCATTTAGTTTTGATAAAGTATGAAGTAAAGAATCGAACGTTAGATGTCAATGTGTGATAAAACCTATTTTCAATTTGCTAAAATAATATTTTAAATATAATTGATAAATATTTACAAGAAATACTCTAATGTTACCGAAATTGTGTTGCACTCCTCATATTTTGCTAATCCATATTTTGCTAATCTATAATCGACTCTTAAGTTGGTTTTTTTGGTGCAGTGGCGGGTTTTAGTAAGACAAATAATCGGCAAAGTCGGATAAGGTTTTACCAATTCAGAGCTTTTCATAAACTCACATATATTATTATTATTAGCAATCTCCTTCAAAAGCAAATTTTATACTACAAAAAAGTAGTAATTATTGCATTTAATAAATCTTGTCAATCTTTTTATATTATAGTCATTAACTCTTTCCAATGAATGTACTCCAAAAATCGGGCTTTTTTTTCCTTTTTTTCTATTCATTGCAATTTTTTAAATAATGTTTTGCATTTTAAAAAATTAATGTTAGAAAAAACCTCTTGCATGAGAGCACATTGGCCAGATACGACCTTCCTATCTAGTTCCCCTTTTTTGTAGTTTTTGAATTTCAAATTCAATACACGTACAAATGTGTACAAATTTTGAATGATTCATCAATGGAGTTACCGCCAGATAATCACCGTGGATATGATTTTGTACCAACTGAGATCATATGAAATATTTTACGTATACATCATGTACTTTAAAAATTGTTGTTTTAAAGCCAATTTATTTCTAAAAGTAGAATATAAATTTTCTACAACGATAGTGTTGTCCAATTTGTACATGTGTGCTCTGTGATCAGTAGAGAAAAACTTTCATTTTGCCTCTAACAACTAGTTATTACAGTACTCTAAAATCTATTTAATATTTCTCTATTTCTATTTTTTCCATAAATTAATGTTTCGTGTCTCACTAGAAGCGACTGTGATCACAGATTTTTGCCTAAACTTAATTCAGTTGTCATAGAAGATAAAAAAGAAAATATTTCCTGATTAAAAATATACCGTTAACTATTCTGTGCATGACTATTAAAAGATTAAATTTTGTAACCCTTCTTTCTGCCCCTTACCAAGCATAAATTCACTTTTCGCTTTTCTTGTCAATTTAATTGATTTATTCAATTTTTCTTTGCTTTTATCACAGGACCAGACATCGCCCTTTAGACTTTATTTTGCGCTGCTTGATGTCTCAAATTACTCCAATAGCCCAAACTGGGCCTTCCATCAAGTTGTGCCTGGTGCACGATTGGAACTTCCTAAACAGTATCCACATTGGGTGCCCAGAAATTGAAAGATGATCAAATCCAACGAAATTATGATACAATTCATACTTCACTGAAAAAAAAGAAAAATGAGAGAAACTGAATTAATTATCATAAAATAAAAATATTGGAGTTTAGTTTAGAAACAAGGTGACACGGTAGTGTTAGAAAGATGTTGCAACACCGAGTAATAAAAATAAAAGAAAATAAAACTACGTGGAATTGATGCTCAAGTTGGGATCTACTGAAACAATTCCATTTGCTCGTGCAATTGCATCAATGTTTAAATGCTTATTTTGAAAATAAAATAAATTTTAATAGTAGATCCAAACCTTTTAATAAATAAAAGAAAAAAATATAAATTAATTCGGGTGAAAATGAAAATAAAATATTACACGACTAAATAATAGGTATAATAATAATAATGATAACAATGCAATGAAAGACATTGGGGTTAATATATGTTTCTAAATACCTTTACCAAGGGGCTTTATCATTGGGGTTTTCAAAGTTAATTTCAGCAATCCAAAAGTCTGTGAGTGATTTCAGCTCGGGTGCTGATTGGATGTTATTGAATAATAGAGCAGCGAAACCAGAGCCATCACCAGTAGCGCCGCTCTAGTGATCAAGAATAGGAACCATATACTACAAACCCGCTATTAGATATTTTTTGAAACTGGATCACCTTCTTGTTTGCAAAAATCGCAGGCGAGGCAAAATGATATCATTTTCAAGGACAATTAATCACAAAAATAAATTTAAAAAAATAATTATATCTCATTAACGTTAAATTTAATTGATCATGAATAATAGAGAGAGCCAATTTTTATAATTAAAAAACAAAAAAGGTAGGCTTTGCCTAAAAGCAATTACCGGCGTCAATACAAGACCGAAATCCAGTTTCTAATTGTATTTGAGAAAATAAATAACCGCAGGGAAAATCTACTATGCTAAATTTAAAAAAATGAATAAAATAGTAATGGAAATAAAATACTTTAATAAAAATTAACTGATACGTACGAAGCTTCGAGCAATTTGTCATTCAAAATAAACTCCTTCATTTTGCTGTAATCTCTTGCAACTGGTTTATTCCCGTCTTGTATCTTAATTTGCACCGAGGAAATGCCATCTTTAATCTCGCTCACGTCCACCTGCATAGGTTGTCCATTTGTAGGTTCGTTGGATGTATGCACTGGTGCGAAGGTGTCGTACCAGTCAATCTCTTCCTCCATAGTTTCGGACAAGAGTTCATAGTCCGTGCTCTGATGAAGTGATCCAATGCTGCTCACTCCACTAGAACTGTACATGGACTCTGAACTGGTGTACTTCTCCATCGGCTTATTCTTTGCAAGTTTCTCCGAAGACGAATTCGGTGGATAATTAAGCGAAAATCTTTTGTGAATGTTGGCATCTTTTTCACGTTTCATGTATTCGATTGAGTCGGCCGTGTGAAACCTTTTATCAGTCCGTGAAACTCGCTTCTGGTTCAATTTGCTCTTTGTCTCGTCGTCAGAGTCGGGACTCGAGTTTGTGGCTACCGTGGTTATGACCGGCACGTCAAAGTCGAAACTGGCCACTTCAGGTGCAGGCGAATTTTGCTCTCCTGATATGTTTTTCGTTTTCACCAGAGGTGGCTTTGGACTGGTAATCGGTTGGCTTCTCTTCAAAAGTCGTGGAGATATTGGAGGATGCGTAACACTTCGAGTGGTCGGTGACAATGTTTTGGGAGATGGAACGAGAAGCGACGTTGGAGATAGTTCTGCGCAATCGTAACTTTCACTGTACGGATAAGATACACTTAAGGTGTTTGGTGAATTCGATCCGGAATTGCTTTTGAAAAACTGTTTGCGTCTTTCAGGTCGCGGTGATGATGGTTGCGGAATTCGCATTTCTAAGCTACGAGCTCGCTGAAAAACAGAGCAATAAAAACAAAATAAATATAACTCTAAAGTTGCTCTAAGACCCACTTTAGAAAGTGGTAAAACAGAAAACTAAACTATAAATTTGTTAAAGTTTCATTGCAGCCAGAGTAAAAGCAGTGACTTAGAATGACATTGTTATTTATTATTTTTTTAAAAATATTATTATCTGAATTGAAGAAAAACAGATATCACTATGGTAATCTAATGAAAATATTTAATTACTCTTAAAATTATATATTTTGCAGCATTCCCTCTATATAAATCACAAACTGTAGAAAATTCTAGAAAATTTTTTTTAAAGTATCATTAGTGTTGTCAGGCAAAAGATTTTGAAAGAAGTCTTAAAAAGAAGTTTTTAAACTAGAACATTCGTGCCATGGAGTGCATCACAACACACCTTTAGCGACGAAATCCATGACGCTAAACGCGAACTTTTTTCGCCAACTGGTGGTTGAAATGTTATTGTAAACTGCAGCATGAAAAGTTAAATATTGTTTCATTTAGTTCAGCTAAAACCAATCCTAATTATCTCAAAAATCCTCACTTTACTCGCTTACTACTTCGTATAGATATTATTTACCTGATCTGCTGCTGACCCTTCGTCACTACTGGCACTTGATGCTCTCATGTCTGCAAATTCCAAACTGACAGCTCTTCCATGACTTACACACCCAGAAGACGGCTCACTCATGTCCATGCTTCCGCTAAAAATGTAGATGTTATTTCTTTATTTAATTGAGTCCAATCCAGTAAATCAGCTAATGTTAATTACTGCATTAACTACACAACACATGAAGTAAGAAATTTTGATAGAAGTTGAGTAAACTATAATATTATACTGTACTTACTTATTATATTGTTACTGATTCAATAATGACGTCAAATAACTTTTACTGTCTTAATACGCTTTCAACTTTAATCGCACATTTTGTTAATGAGGAAATACCATTAGCTGATTTACCGAGTAATACAATAACCGTACCTGTGGGAATGTATCAAACTGCTCTGACTTGAGCGAGGTGATCTGGCTGTGAGCAAGGCGTGAGTAGGAAAGTCCAAGTCGACATCAACATCATCGGTCGTCAAATAACCAAGTGTAGGCGTTCTTTTTACAGACATTTTAGCATCCGAGTACATTTCTTGTGCCTTTTTAATGCATTCGTGCCAATGTCTTATGTCTCCTCCCCCACTCAGTGCAAAGACAGTTGTCGCCACATGGAATTCATTAAGGTAAACGAGAAGTAATGTGCGCTCTTTCATTTCGTAAACAACTAATCTATCAACAACGTAAGGCTGTCGAATAATTTTGACACGATCTCCTTTCTTTGTCATTGACTTGGTGATGAGAAGCATGTCAGTGAAAAGAAAACAGTGCACATCCATCTTGTAATTTAATAAAACAAAAATAAATTTTCATTTCAAGACACATCAATAAAATAAACTTACGTTTTTGGTCGCATCTTTAAGTTTTAAGTCGCCTTCTAACAACAGTTGTCTTGTTTGGTCATCTTTGCAACCAGGCATTGGGCAAGTTAGATCCAAAGAAATATGGTTTTTCAGTAACTAGAAAAGATTGTATAATAAAAAAACTCAATTATACTAGTTATTATAAACTCACCCGTTGAATTTCTTCATCTTTGGCTTCTACCACATCATAGCTTTCTACTTTATTAATAATATTTGCTAATCGTTCCTGCTCGTGTCGTTGTCTCAAGGTAGCATTTACATTTGTAACAAACGTTTCAACACAATTAACCTTGATGAATACAAACCAATTATTATAAATAATGACTCATTCCCTAAGTGCATTGAGGGTAACCTACCATACAATTCAGACCAATTTTGGCATCTTCATCATCAGTGCGTTTCAGAACCGCTTTCAATAACAATGAATATTTTGTTAATCTTTGCATCGGTTTTACGCTTAAATCTGTGAATCTTAGCCTATGACATTCTTTTTGAGTTTCGCACCACTGAAATATGATTTAGTTAAATAGTTTTTCAGAAGATATAAGCAAAAAAATTTACTTACTGCTATGTAAGCTTTAAACAACTCGTTAACCCTTTTCTTATCTTTTATGTATTGCAAGCAGGGAGCACGGTCAAGGCAATATTTAATGTATGGATGAAAGAGGTTGGCAAACTGTAATTACAATTACGATTCAATAAATTGGTTTAGCGATTTTAAAGCTTATTGCACAGCATATTTACTCCTGTGAATCCGTCTTTAATTCTTAGGGGATTTAACTGTTTGTGCGTAGCTCGCGATTCATCCAACATGGGTTTAAGGTTTTCCAACCAAAATAACCTATTAACTGTTGCAATTTCATCAATATTGCTAAATACTCTGTCCACTTCAATCTATTTGAAATTTAAAATGTTAATAATAAACTTGCTTAATTAAAATTTTCACTCACTTCGTTCAAAACTGACTCAGCCTGCAAGTTGCACAAACACAACTTGAAACGCTGAAAAAATACGGTAAAAGTTTAATACTGCTCAACTAGAACACATTCATAAACTAACATTAGTTATGACATGAAGTTGTTTAATGTAATTGGCCTCTGTCTGCAAAAGTTCCCACAAAGCCATTTGCTGTTGCTGCACCCTATCTGGCAAAGACTACGAAATAAATTATTTTCTTTCCTCTGTCTTGGAAATTTAAAATGCATGTCTTACTTCTCCATTATGCACTATATCGTTCCAATGATTTTCTAAGTTGTAATTTTCTTCATCAACATCGTTCGATTTAAATGTTGCTATGCAATTGAGGTCAGGAAGACCCATTTGATCATACTTAGCCAATAGTTCCGTTAAAATATCAAGTTTTTCCTGCAAAAAATGTTTATTAAATTAAACTATTATAAATTTAAAAACCTTACAAACTAAAAAACTATTAGTGCAAATCCATCTCTATTACAATGTAAATTTCTCTGATCCACTCATTTGATTAATCTAAGCAAACAGAAGCCTTACACTTTTAAAGCTTGGAAAGAATCCTTTAGTCCTCCGTCTTGAAGAACTATCCGAATGCGCGTGTACCAATCCTTGAGTCTCTTCAGCGTTACTTCCTGCTCCGCTTCCTCCCCTCTTATTTTTCGAGCCCTGGAAAGTAGAAAATGTGTATGACCATGGGCTGAATTTACACCAGGTTCACCCACACGGAAAAGCAGCAATGGAATTTTAAATGTGCATTCAAGTCAGCACCTGATGCACTGTTAGAGTGACAACTTGGTGACTCTTATTAATGTTCTAGACAAATGAGTTTCTTGACTTAACGTGTGAATGAAAAGTGTGAAGGTATTTTATGCTTGAGCGAATTTACAGGTGAAAAAAATTATTAATTACAATATTCATGTTCCTGAATTGAAAATGCGAAAAAGAAAAAAAGTGAATATAGCTTAAATTTTTGTAAATAAAAACCTATTATGGTTATTATCATGCTTTCCGCATTGTGAATGTAAAAATGAAAAAAAAATATTGGGTATTGTCGGAATATAAAAATTTCATTTAAAACAAGAGTCAAAACTTTCAAAAAGCAGAGTTCTTGAAAAATACCCTTTCAAAAATAAATTGACATTAAATAATGCAGAAAATATTCGAGCACGTTCTATATTTGCAGAATAAAGCCCACTTTCTGCATTTTAAGCGAATTTTAACAGCCATAAATAGTTGACAACTCATTTTGTATTCACTTTGCTCGTCTCGGCACTTGCCTAGAATATTTTTATCCCTCTTTTTATTCAATTTATTTCTCTTGTACTTTTCGAATTAAAGTACTGCTTCCCCCACCCCTTTTGGTTTACAATAGATCGATTTATTAAACTACTTTTTAAAAAAAAATCATTTTCTAAAATTCTCAGCTGGCATTGCAAGAATGAAGAAATATAAGATATATTAAAAATGATATTTGCAGATATTCAAACGCACGTTTACAATCAATATAAAATTCGAAAGTTTAAATCGCGCCTAGATCTGCCACAATTTTAATGCAAATTCCAAACTTAAATAAATTTACCTTTTTAGATAAGCTGAGAAATGGTTTTTCGTGAATTCCATTTTCTTTATCCCAACTGCCTGTTACAGGTTTAACTAGAAGAAAAAAGAAAAGAGAAAAGAAGTTATAAAAAGAATTTTTATCTTTTTTTAATCAAAAAAATTATATTCGCGCGAGACAAAACACCATGCCTTGAGTTAAAGAACAGATAAGTCAAGTTGGATCTCACAGTCGACTGATCGCAATTCAATTCCAATATCTTATTTCCGTGTGGAGAGAATCTAATTTACCATCAAAGGGTTAGACTAGAGCGACTCAGTAGACGGAAAAGAAACCGGCAGATTTTTAAGATTAAAAATGAAAAGAAATTTGACTAAAGAAAGCGTTTTCCTGATTTTTACGGTCTCACATCTGTCAAATATAGCTCAGGCACAAATCATTTACACACCAAATTTACCTTTCAATACCATTTAACACGAAATGTACCAATACTTTTAAATAGTTACAACTTTGTTGTTTGAACATCTAATAGCTTCTAGAAGATATTCTTTGATGTTGTCAATCATAAAAAAAACTATGTCCTACATTTCAAAATCGGACTCAGGTATAATTGGCTGTTTTACCCACCCCCCATTACGTTTGACGATCGTTGCTGCATCATGGATTGCAATAAGATAAATATCTCTTCGCTTAACGTGAATGTAAATCTATCGAATGCAATTTGCGCGTGTAATCAAGGCACCGGCTGCAGCTCGTAGTTGTGCATCTTGTTCGTGATAACAGTTGTTGGAAGCTGCTGATCTAATCTAATGTTAAAAATCCTAATTTGATGGACAGCTTTCATTGAAAATTGTAAACAATAATTTTTGTGATTTTATGATTTTATTATTATTTAAATATATAAATCTTTCTCAGTTAGCTTCTCTGCCATGCTTCTATTTTCAATTACATGTATTAAAAGTTCAGTTCCCCCCCCCCCCTAAGATGTATTATTCGAGATTGAACAATATTGACTTTTTTAATGTCGAATAACATAAATGTGTATGTTCTATTCCCTGAATAAGTTTGAATGATAAAATCTGCCTCACGTAGACGATTAAATTAATTAATTATAATAAATAAGTTTTTCCTATTGTATGAACAAATTGATTTTTCATAAATTTACCTGCAAGACACTTATTTTAAAGTAATCCTCTTAAGTAAGAGTCTAGTTCAATTTACATTCAGGATTTGAAAAATCCAAGTGGTGAATAATTAATCAAGCAGGCAAGTTAAAGTCAAAGTCAGTTAGAAAATTGTATCTTCCCTTCCCAACTCATCATTTGATCTCGCAACGCAAACTAATTCATTCACCACATTGAAATTTCATCTAAAATCGCTGTTTCCCATTTTTTATAATAAATGAATAAATTTGCTTATAATTGGAGTTAATGCTGATTGCCAAGTTTTAGTTCTCTCTTAAATTATTCTACCTACTTTAATAAAACAGCAGTTTTAAAATTGCTAAGTAATAACGATTTGGATTTGCTGCACGCAAATCAGATTTTCTCGAAGTTCGTTTGTGAGCGGCGAACTTTATTAAATTTAAATACTTTTTAACAATAAAAAGAAATTGCTTAAAGTTTAAATATTATATTCCCAGCAATAACTCATTTAGTACACTCTGAATAAGTAGATTATCGTACTTTTTCATTTCTTTTATTAAAGAATGCAATTTCCATAAAATATTTAACATGCTTACTTTTCAGTCGTAACTGGCATCCTGCCAAACGTGATGTATCGCAAAAAGGAAGAAAAGAGGTGTTGGAATATTCTTGGTAAAATTGCACAGAATTTACATCGATACCACGTTGATCTAACAAGTCACGTAGCGCGTCTCTGGAGGAATTCATGTAAACAAACAAATTTGCTATTAAATTTCAATATATTCAAGCAAGGGTTTATGAGATTGGATTTTTTTTCCAATTTCTTTTCCATCCAAATTCTAAAATATGTATCACATTTACATTCACCTGTACGTCTCAGTTTCTATTTTGCGACAAGACAACTTGTTGCTAAGGTAACAAACGTTGTTTATGTGTACAGTGTATATCAACAACGTTTGCCAATCATTACGCGTAAAATAACAAGGTAAGATTAAATTTCATTTTGTTGGCTAATATAATTTGATTGAGGAAACACGATGCGCTTCTTTTCTGAGCTTACATCTTTATTTGTGTTTTACCAAAATAGTTGTAACACTTAAAAAAAAAAACAGTTTTTTTAATAAAAAAAAAAAATTTATATCTCAATTTGTATTCAGTGAAACTTTTTAAAATTCTTTTTAATTTTTAATGGTTTTCCAGCCACAAGTTTTCGCTTTGTGTGAAGCTTGGAAAACTTTCGGTGTGGATACACTTTTTATGTCGAAAGATACCATCAGCTTTTATGTTCTGAATTCGATTATGTTCAGTGGGCATGAAAAGTATGAAATTTGGCATAAAAATAATACGGAAGGAGGAAAAAGGGAGCGGTAATAAATAAAAATAAAAAAAAGAGTAAAAGTAGGGGGAAGAAACTATTGATGCAGAATCAAATTTGTCAATTAAGAAAAAGTAAATCTTGAAAATTTCTCTTTAATCGGCTTTTTAGAATATTTCTTTCTCATTTTAACCTTTATAAAAAGGTTCTAAAAAGCCGATTAGGAACGCACCATGAAACCTCTTAAAAGCAAAGAAAATTTAATATCAAAAATTGAAAACATCTTCCTCACCTGAGTGTCACGCCTTGACTCGCAGGTAAATATTCTTGAACATGTTCATCGTTGTAATCAAAACTGACTCTGAAAGTTTCATGGCTTGAAGCCTGCAAAAAAACAAAGTTAAAATTGTATTAACCAACTGTCAAAATTGAAAACTACACCATGATTTGCAAATATATGCAATCAATCATCCTTTCAATTAACTTCTAACAATCAAGTTAACAGGATCTAATAAAGACTACTAAAATGAAGATGTATTGCCTTGAGGTAAACTCAGAGGCCATGGTCAAGGTCTCAAGTAGCATTAGCATTGTCAGTCAATATTTTAAAGTTATTAACATTGTGTATTACTATCGGAATAAAGCTTAGTTTCACCAATACCCCCAAAACCCAATGTCATCAGATTTAGAAAATCCAAAAATCCTTTGGCGGATTTTCTTTCAACTCGACTGAAACTTTTCATTGGGTTGCTGTAATCCCCAATCTTGCTTCCACCTGAACTTCTCAAACAACTAAATTTTTCGCACGCGTTACTTCTTCAAGAATCAAGATACCAGAGGTCTTAAAGGTCTCAACACTGTGGCGTCAAATAAAACACATCTTAAATCCTTAATTCAAAGAACAACTTTTGCTTGAATGGACAGAAACCTTAATCGTATAACTTTCTTCGATTGCTAAGTCGAAAATGATTTAATATTTTTTATCGATGGTGATTTAAGTGGATGTTCGATGTTATTAGAGTATCAATACTTTTCTGTTAATGTAATGGAATTATACTCTTAAATCATTCTTTTAAAGGTAATTTATAATGCAATACCCTATAGAGATAAGATTTAGTACTGCAATTTGTGTTTACTATTGTAATACGCTGGAGAGTTTCAAGAGATCAAATTCGAGATTTATAGAACTACGCATTAATTATAAATCTACTTCATCTTTAACGTTTGAATTTAAAAGTTGGAAAACTAAGTTACAGATCACTCCACTAAATTGATAATTTAAAAGTTGGAAAACGAAGTTACAGATCGCTCCACTAAATTGATATCGATTGTTATCTATCGGGTAAGTGCTAAACAATAGATAAGTGCAAGAATTTGAAATTCTAGAATTTTAGAATTTGAAATTTTTATTTCAAAGATCGGAGCAAAATCGTCTCAACTGTTTCTCCTCCCCCTCCCAGTTCGTTTTCACATTAAAAAAAAATTGGCATTTTAAATTTTAATGAAATTCTAAACGTCTAAAACTTTTAGATGTACAAACAAAAAAAAATGAAAAAAAAAAAAAAGATGTGAAATGAATGAATAAAATTTCAAATTTCTACATTTTCGATTGTAGCAAAATGTGCATTGCAGTAGGGTTGCCACCTCTCCGGATTTCGCCCGGAGACTCCGGTTTTGAAGACCGATCTCCGGTCTCGGTTTTTAAACGGAAAATCTCCGGTTTTCGGAAAAATCTGTTTATTTATACATTTAATGAATGTTCTGTCAAAATTCATTAAAATTTTGTAAATACTTTAAGATTTGTTTTCCTACCTTCCTGGATTATTCAAATATAGTTTATATTCGTAATAATAAGTTATTATTTCTTAGATTTTGTACAGTTTCTTCCTTTTTTTTTTGTTGCACAATTCATCTCATCAACAAACATCACTTGCAATAAATTGAAGTGATGTACTCTTGTGAGAGGGAGGGAAGCACACAATCTCCTGATTTTGGCGTACCAAAAGGTGGCAACACTACATTGCAGCATCCAATATAAATTATTTGCTAGAATTTATCAGTGCAGGGAACCACATAACAGTAAATCGTTGACAAAAGATAAAGCGAAGAAGTTTGATACGCGAAAGTTATCAAATTACCAAGTTTTAAATTATCGGTATTCTCTACTTTGAATACCGAAAAAATATCAAGTTCCCAACTAAGCGAGATAACCTGTCGTCAAACTATTTCATTTTAAACTTTTATGATTTTGTCTTCATTACCTATACTTCAACTTTTTTTTTTCTAAAGATTTTAAGTGCATTACAGTACTTCTTTTCAAAATTCTTCTTGCAAAACCCGAAATAAATTGCCTACAACTTATTTTTCAATTTCATCCTTGAGAACAGACATCTCCTTAACTTCCAGTCTTGTCAATCAGTTTTCAAACTCCTGTCAATATTAATATAGGAGGAAAAAATCAATTCCCATTACATTTTTTAGATTAAGAATGATTGAGAAGGTACAACGTAGCATTTTCCATTATCACATATCAAACTGTCGCCGAACGCAAAACCCAGAAAATTAACCTATTTAATCAATAGACTAGATAAAAGTATCATCTAAGCTCTGTTATTGACTGTATATTAATTAACTCGGCTACAATCACACTATTGATTTCATGCTCATTAAATAACTTACCTTAATGGATTTTTGAAGTTTGGCTCTGCTCGGATCAATTTTGGAAATGTCTCCCATGCTGACAGCCAAATGTCGTTGACTTACAAGTCCGGTTTCTCCGGGAGCGGATACATTAAATCTGGCCAAATCTTGTTGGATGTTATCACAAATTGCGTCTTCTACGCATTCAATGTGCGTTAAACTTTTACTTCTTTGAGTCTGCAAGAAAAAAAGTTGTTTTTGAAACTTTCCTGCTAGACAGCGATAAATCGATGTGCGTTCATGAAAATAGTTTTATAGTTTTAAATATCTTTACTACCACTCACACCAAACAACTGCCAAAAAAGAAGTGAATCACATTTTCTGCTACAGACTAGTCGGTTGTCATGGAAATCATTAATTCACTTATTCTTATGGTAAGAACCGAGTAATCTTCTTAATTTCCAATTAAATTTTCACTTGATTCACTCACCATAATGACGAAAAAAAAGCTCATCAAAGATGAAGGCAATCATCAAGATGGATGGATTTTATGGTTTATAATTTTAAATTGCAACCACCAAGGGCCTTTTAATAATTAAGCAAAAAAAATCGCAATCACGCACTTCACTCAGAGCAAATAAAACTTAAACATCTTCCTCCAACATGGGGAATTAGAAATATTTAATTCCTTGTACAAATTTGCAATTATTTCACTCTCTTGCATTTACGTGATTGGCAAGGCTAACAGTTTTCAACAACGGGCAATTAAGAAAAAGTAGAAATAAGCAATGTTCATCTAACTGTACGTTCATAAATCACATTTTTCGCTTCGTTTCCTTTCTAATTAAAAACTATTATCGGGCTAAGAGAAAAAAGTTATTTGCATCATTTCTGATGACAAGTAGGAAGAGACTTGTCCAGAGCGATGTTGTTTATGCTCTTTGTTTAGTCCTATTCTGAGTCTTGTTTCCTAGAAACTGGGAAACTAAAAGTGACGTTTCATGAAAATTTAGAAATTATATTTTCCGCTTCTTGCGCGGCTAAATTTAGATGACAGAAAGTAATAGAAAGATTAAGCCTAATGAGCTTTACTTCAAATCCTTTCCACGTTGGACTCTCGGATAAAACTTTTCCGTAAATGTCTGAATTTAAGTACGTGGGTGAAAGAAGTCAGGAGAAAGCACTTCGGCGTAACCTTTACGCTAATTAGCTGCCTAATCATGCAAGACGTTAAAACAAAGCAATTAAACAGATGTTAAGTCTTATTTCAATCGGATCTGGCCTGCTCTTCAATTTGTCATTTAACATCAACTTCAACTTCAAAGTAAACTTTGCAGATTAACTCATTAATTACGATAAAACGACGGGTTCTTAATTCGCATAAGAAGTAACTATAATATGCTTAAGAAATGATAAATTTCTTGTCAATAGTTTAATTGCCACAAAGCAAAGGACTTTAATAATCATTTTCGCGTTAGGAATAATAGATGTTACGAGACAAATTTGTAACGTTAAAATGCGAGTCAAATTTCTCAAACATAAAAGTAGAAAATAATTGGGGCATTCTAGAACTTGATATTTGTAAATATACACGCAATTTCATTGCATCGATTCCTTTTTCGTGTAATTCTTTATCAGACTACCGACTACACTGCGTGTGACCTCAGCTCGCGACATAAATCTCATTTCTCTGCAAATTCACCACTAACAAACCTCCAGCCACAAAATAAACAAATTACATCAAATTGTTTACTTGCTTTGCTATTTTCAATTTTGGATTTATCAAAAATATCCCGTTTGTATTGTAGAAATTTGATTTTTGTTTTTCAATATTTTATGGTACAAAAACCAACAACGCTTTTAAAAATTTAATTTTTTTTTTTTACGTTTCTCAAAAGTTCTTTGGAAAAAACCTAATGATGAAGCATTGTGTTGCAGTGAAGCACGTGATATTGACAAGTGGCAATCCCATCAGCATCAGCCCACCAGTCCAATCAACACGTGACACTGCTGTCTGAGGAAAGGGATAAATGGCGCGCTCGAGTATGGCCATTAGAGCCGAGATTCAACTTATAAACCTTTTCCATTTTTCTGTCAATTTCGAAACTTTTTTTCAATAAAAGAAAAAAATCTGAATAAAAATATTTCAGATGTCGTCTGTCAATTTTATCTAAAAAAAAAAGCTAAAAAACTTTTCTCAAGTCCATTAAAAAAAACTTCAAAATGACAATCTAATTTGAAGGATTGTTTTGATTTATTGCTAACATCAATTTTAGATTAGTTCACCAGTCAAATTCACAAATGTTTTTGTATTTCCAATCAATTCAATGTTACGTAAGGACACTAATTTTCGAAAGCATCATAAAACACAAGTAAACAACCCGTGCTCTTGATTGACACCTGCGCATCCTGCTAACATTTACTGCGAATTTATTAACCAATTTTACTCGTGTTCCACGTAACATAAAACACTTAGCTTTCCCATAAAAATAATCAGATTACTCACCCCAGTTTTATTAGGAAATCGAAAATTTTGCATTTAAAAATCACACGTAAAACAGTGCAGCTGAAAAATTGCAGTATTTCAGCTCTAATTATACCTGCGGTGAAATGTCAACGATAAAACCACGACTTCAACGTGACGACACGAATACAAAAACAAAATCTATAATAAATATTGACTGATTAATCAAAAGTGCTGCAAGCTGTTGTCTCCATTGGTTACTGCAATTTATGCACTATTTCGATCAATAAATTGATGATACCAACCAAATACTTATTCCGTTTTATGGGGCAGCAATTAAAAAAAAAATTATTCACGCCAATTTTTCTAAACATTAATACCTTTCAAATTTTTTTCTTTCCATAATCCAGAGATTAATTTTAATAATGAAATCTACCCTTCAGAAACTCAGTTAATTTTCATTTCATAACTAAATCACATAGTGAGCGCTTAGCCTTAACTATCCCTTTTATTTACAGACGCAAAATAACTTTGTTTATTGCATTGTTTATAGACTTTTAACTGCACTTTTTACGACCAAACTCCTAATTGTTATGTGCAGTGACGTAACACTTCTTCCAGATATCAGTTTAACAAGGTTATTTTGATATCCCCTGCAATTTTGCCGATACACTTGACTGCACTGCACCACACCCATAGTTGTTAAATACCTATTACACTTAACTTTGTACGTAAACGATATAGTTAATAATAGATGAGAAATATTATTAACTAATTGCTCTTAACCTTTCGGTGGTGCATGAAAACAAAAATAAAATTCCATAGGTATTCTATTCATCTCCTTGACTAGTCCTTTAGAAATCAGTTCCATTCCACCTGCCGTTTTGAAATAAATAGGGCATGGCCACACATGAAATAAATCTAAATAGCTCCTCATCCGGGTACGAAATCCAAACTTCCCTTTCACGAGTTTTATTTTTAACAGTATTAATATTTATCAAGTAAAATAAAAAATATAAACATATTTATATCAAATGATGTTTATGAAATATTTATAATTGTTTTTCAATTTAAAATAAATTGATTTTATGATCAAGTGATGTAAGAATAAATGAATAGCAATTAATTTCACTACTTTCTTAATTCTAATTTTCGGTAATGATGACGACCAGATTTTCTCACAGATTTGCATCAGGATACTGATGCAATACTTTAGTATCAGGCAGTTCAAATTTTAATACAATATTTACGACTTTGAATCAACATAACTGAGGAAAGCTTTTAGTAAATTTAAAATTCTAATTTGTTGGCACGAAATTTAGCATGTTTTTATCAAACCTTTATGAATTGCGTATACGCAATTTATAATTCTAATTTCATAAACTTTTTCTGTTTACACCAGTAATTTATACTTTTTTCTTCATAAAGTAATAAAAATTCATAAACAACTGCCTTCAGCGATTCGATATAATTGAATTAAAAGTACACAATTTGTTGA
This sequence comes from Stenotaenia linearis, assembly GCA_034700445.1. Classification (NCBI taxonomy): domain Eukaryota; kingdom Metazoa; phylum Arthropoda; class Chilopoda; order Geophilomorpha; family Geophilidae; genus Stenotaenia; species Stenotaenia linearis. The sequence goes on along the minus strand of JAQIXT010000722.1, from coordinate 5,930 downwards.
AAAACAAAACTAAAAATTAAAAAATCCCCAATATTAAAAAAATTCTTAATCAAAATTAATTTAAACAACGCATCCGAGGCACTGACAACAGGGAAGAAAAAATTCTAACAGCGACCTCGATGCTGATAACCACGTGCCGCACTCAACAACAACATCAAGATGTACACCAAAAACAAACATGTAAATTTTTTTTTTTTACCTGACAGGAAGCGATGGCCCAAGGCAAATTAAGACACAATCTCATAACACTAAAAGTAGCCCTCGAGCCGCACATGGCGTCGTCTGGTAGGGGTAACGCGTCCGTGCGGTCGCGAGCCAACATGAGCGCGCACTAGTAGCTTGGGTCTCAGTTCGACGACTGCGCATGCGTTGATCATCAAACCACACACACAATCGTGGTACCTTGATTGAAATTGATTCTGAAAACCGCTTGCACCATCGGGGACAGAGTAACGTACAGCTTTCACTTTTGCTCATTAAAGAAGGGAAAATTATTTTTAGTAACACTAGAGCAAAAAGCAGCCCCTTAGATCATCATAACTTCACTGCAAACAACTTTTCTGATTTCAGAGCTTTCTTTTACGAAAAACGATGATCGAAAATTACAGTAAATTAAAATATTATTTTAATAAAAATGACCATCTCTAAATTAATTTTTTTTTAGTAAAAATAAAATTCCAAGTTACTTTCACTGCTATTTTTCAGAAAACAAAATCTGGAGCGCCAAGTCAACCAGCGTACAGCACAATCATTTTCTCAACCTCATCCTCCTACATATTGATCTTGGCCAGCTTACAAAATCAGATTTTCAAATGACGTCATAAACCTACGTGTTTAATAAAAAGTCAACGTCAAACCAAAAGTTAACTCAGTTCAAAATGGAAAAACAAAGCAATAACGGTAAGTCGAAACCGGTAATGAAAATCATTCACACTTTATACAGTAATGGTGTATAAAAATGTGACAAGATAAATTTACGATGCAGAAACCCATGCAACTGGAGTAACACATTATTAATAATAATTACTACCAAAACTTTTAATTTTTATTAATCTCATAAACCTCTATTAGCTCAAGGGAGGGTTATATTAAACGGGAAACCGAATATTACGCCAGATAAACTCAAGGGAGTCACAGCTTGTTTCAAAATGGAGGTCATCTTTCAATTCCCACTTAAATAACGCCAAGGACTTCCGAACAAAGCATTTCATTTCAAATAACAATTCTGAATTTCATTTACAGTAAATAATGATTTTAAACAAGTAAAGTTATTTAGCAAAAAAAAAATTAATTGGATACTTGCGAAATTAATTAAAATTACTCTAATGAGTGTGTTGATTGAATTGTGGTCTCGCTAATAAAGTGTCAGGTAAACAATACCTAAATCCAGTTAAAGCAAGAGTCCAAGATTGGCTGTCCAACTGAATCATACAATAATTACTAGAGATTTGGCTTTTTTCTTTTTTCCTTTTTTTCGCCCAAACCAATCACCAAAATACAACTTTGATCACAAAATATCTGGTATAAGAAAGTTAGGTTAAACATAAATAATTAGGTTTTATGATTTGGTAACAATGGTCAAAATGTTTTCGCGCAATAATTCCTCTTTACTTAATATATTTGTTTTAACAAATTTCAGATAATTTAATCTGCAAAATCAAGCGAATGTGGTAATAAATAGCATATAAAGTAAGAAACAACTGAAAACTCAGAATATATGACTGGCTATTAATTGTTACACGTGTTAGATAGGGTATTAATCGAGTTTTGCAAGAAATCCAGCGGAATTCCTCGCTATTATAGGAAAAATTGCATGATTAAAAAAATGTACATCATCTGTCACTATATATTATAATGAAGTTTCCCGAATCGTTATTGCTAATAACAATTACTCAAATAGACAATATATTCAAATAAATTTTAGCTTAAATTGGAATTGAATCGATAAATTTGATTAACAGCTAGTTAAGGAGTAAAATAAGTGAGTAAAACAAGAAGTTAAATTAGGCACAAACTCCATGACGAAAAAAATTAATAAGCAGCAATCACAAAATCCCATTAAATATAGCACCCTTAAAAATAACCATAGAAAAGTGCAAAGCTGAATAAAATGTAATTAAAGTACAGTGAAAACCCACAAAAATAAACAATTTTGTCCAATAAAATTAAACTTCAATTATAATTTTAATTTGTTCTTGATAAAACCACAAAATACCAACTCGACACAAATTGATCCGAGAATGACTTCTGAAATCCAACAACGTATAGAGATGGCCTTTAAATTTATGTAGCAGTCTTTCACCAAATAACGAAGGCAAGTGGTTTCTCGGATTTATTGGCATTGATGAACAAAGTTTGTCTTGAAAACTCTGCTTTTAATAGGACTAGGAGCCAGTAATTAATTTAATCGGAGGAAGCAATAAAACAATGAATAGCGGGATTTGACTCAATCTTTTTGAAAGTATCTAACCACTACGGTAATAAAGTCCACTCAGCCACAGAAGAAAAATTTACTGCTGACTTTGCTCAAAGTTGTTACATTCAAGGGAATTGAACATGTACTTCGCCGAACATGCTCTCTTGATGATATTAAAACAAAACAGCAATTCACCGAGTTAAATTACACTCCTTAAAATACATCCTCTTTTAAGATTAAAAACAAGCCTATTTTAAAATTCCGGTATTTATCAGTTTTCTAAACACCTACTATTTCAATAATCCATATCGCGCGTTGCTGTTTGAGAAGTATATGACAGGACACGCATTCCATTCATGCATAAGATTTTTTCGTGTCAACTCCGAAGTGGATTTCCAGTAATCTCCATGTCCTCACGGTAATTAAAGGTTCAACAGTGCAAAAGCATTGCCCCCTCCCCCCATTAAAGAGGAGTTACATTGGATATTTTCCACCAGCTATAAAAATAGCTATAAATAGCTATAAATCCATAAGAATTTAAAGGATTTCAATATAATGGATAAATTCAACTAAAATAACAATTTATATTTTTTTGATATTTTTAACTTGTAGGATTCAATTTCCTGTTAACAAGAAAAGATTGAAATTGATTCATCATTAATAAAGGTATCTCGTTCCAGGTAAATAAAGTATCATTGCATACTTCACAATTAATAATACATTCCAAGAAGTAAAATACCGTTCACATTGATTTATCGACGCGGAAAACGCCGTTGCGTGCCATAAGCACTTACCTTTATTTTTTCTAATATCCTTAGTAGTAAATATTAAAGTCCTTACAACCGTGACAACAATTTTCAACTCAAACCACATCCATTTTGATCACAAAATTTCAACACAAAGAGACATAATCATCCTCTAAATTAAAATTACTGCTGCTCAGATTCTGAACTTCAGAATAATCAAGAAAAAAAATTTAAAAAAAACAACTTACCTCTAGATTTGCTTGATCAAGTTGGAGGTATCGTATTGATTTCTTACTCCCGACATTTTCAGAGTGTGACCGTTTTACACTGCGAGAAAAAAGTTTTAATTCCATTATTTGCTACGTTTCTTAAAAGTTACACTTGAATTTTCCCCCAAAATTACTTCTTCAGTCAAAAATTTAAAATAAAGTAGAATATTTATAACAAGACAAACTTATCAATCACCATTACTTTTACTGGAATTGAAAATCCATTATTAATCAAAAAAGGCTCGAATGTGCTTCGAGCTAAATCTGCTTTGTTCACAAAATATTATGATGCAATTTGCATTCTTTAACTGCAATCTGCATGCAAAAAGGCAAACGCTACTTAAATTGCGCATAGCTATCTCTATCTTGCTAATGATAGCCCTCCTGATCCTACTGAAGTCTTATCTAATGAGCCAAACTGGCTGCCTCGGGAAACCTCGAAATGGGAGCAAAAAAAAATTATTTATGTTATGCTGCGCACTTTATGCCCTTCGCTGAAACATACATAAATTTGTCATTCTACTACAAATGAGTTTTATTTAATTTATTCCCTCGATTAATAATTAGGAATAAAAATGATTTATTGAAGAAGAGAAAGAAAATAGAAAAACAATATAGGTTATGAAATAATATTTAAAATCTAAATATTATTTCATAATTTTAAATGATCAGAATTATTTATTTTTTTAATTGTGGGAAAAATCAAAACGGTTTATTTCCTCAAAATTGTAACCAAATATGATACTTGAAAAATAACCTTTTGTCCATTTTTTTCAAAAAAGAATAAAATTTACATGACAGCTGCCAATGGATCCCAAGGTAAAACAATATTCCACTTTTGCGTTTAAACCTCGAATTTCACATTTTTGTAATATTTGTGCTGAAATTCGATAAAATAAAGTTATTAATTTAATAATCCATTAGGCAACTCGCCTTTATCTAAATGTAATGCTTTAAAATGCTTAAAATTCAACTTTTTAAATTTCTTTATTGCATGTAAAATCTTTTTTCATATTCTTGGAAACATAATTTACTTACTCTTCCGATGGCGAAATGCCAACACTAAACCTCAAGAATAAACTCATTGATCCAACCCCAATAGAACCATGAAATAACCTTTTTGCCATCTGCACGAGGCCATACTTTGTATGAACAAAAAAAAATCTGATGTTCAGTATTCCTGGTTTCATAAAAACTTACAACCTTTACCGGTGAAATATGAAAGATTTTACAGACATTATCATCCATAATGTTCAGGAAAATACCTAACTGCACAACTTTATGAAAAATATCTGCACACCGCCAGATTCACCCGACAAAAACGTTAATCTTGATTTTCATGTAAGAAATTTTAGAATATAAAAAAATAATTGATAATGATTGATGACTTCAAAGTTTAAAAAATCGTTCAAAACAATCATCACATTAGCATAATCAATCTTGTCATCAAATCTTATTAAAAAAATTTTAATTAATTTTCTGTAATTTACTCGTGTTATATCCTCATTGGGAAATTTTACACTAAAAGTTATTGAAAAGGAGCATTATTTTTGTTCGAACCAGAATCCAAGTCAGAATTTAACGATCAGTCCTTTTTTCAGAACAATTCTTGGAAAAAAAATTGATAGTACAGTATTTCTCAGCGCTTATATAATTTGTCTAATAATCCGAATTGAGGTAATTGCACTGAGTGCATTTATCTAGAAAATTGTAATGATTCTGTCTTTTGAAATAACCATTTGTGTTTTTTTTTAAACTTCATTCCAAGAAAAGTCAAAGAAAAAGAATTAGAAAACTAGCAAAATCAATAGCATCCTCCGGGTTTCAAGGCCGGGAAGTCACTTTTATAACATGACACTTGCGTTTAATAAGACCAGAAGGTATTACAATGCCTTCAAAAAACCAGCTAACAAAGAACAGACCCTTTAGGGATAAACAAACATGCCACTAAAAGAAATAGGATATGTCAAACTCTTTAAAAATTTTAAGTTTAATAATATAAGATAACGTGATACAATACAAATAAAAAAAATTTAAATTTAACAATTTTTAAAAATTTTCTGCATGAAAAATTTACTCAGTGAATTCAACAAACTCATAACACTATTAAACGCTCCGAGTGAAACTTCCTTAACTGAGTTGTTCCCTCTTTATTATAGCGATATGAATCCTGCGGTTGGTCTTACCCTCGATGTTAAAGGCTAAGCCAATAATAAATCTCCTTAACAACAAAGGAAACAAAGCAACTGCCTTAGATTATGGTTGTCCATAAACGAAGTAAAGAAGTTTGAAAAAAGAACAACTCTTGTGTGAATTTGCTGCCAAAAACAAACCAGTCCCAAAATAATACCTAAAATAATATAAAAGTCGTAAAAGAATTCCAAAATGGCGCAATCCACGCGCTAATTTCCAGTAGAAGGGCATTAAAGTTATAAATCAAAACAACATGCGCCGACATTAATTTGACATTTAATGAGACAACTAATTAACTGGAATTCG
>JAQIXT010000721.1:0-25661 GCA_034700445.1 Stenotaenia linearis | reverse complement strand
TTTTTCCCATAGAAAATTTTACTTACGCAAATATTTAAGCAAGAATACAACAATGAGTTTACTTAAGATTTTGTGTATGAAATTCACAAAATGCATCCACCCCCACCCCCACCTCCTCAGGGGGGGCGTGGCGTTTTTTGTGTATTTTTTGTGTGTAAGTTTTGACTTATGCAAAAACTTAGGTTAGTTTTTGTGAATACCACCCCAGATTAGAAATTGGACATAGTCAGTTTTTACTAAAACTCTTTGCAAAAACTGTCAAGTTTTACATTTTTAAAAGGATTTTTGATAACTTTTTAAATTCATTGTTTCTTTTATTGTTGATTCTATGTCTTTGGTACTGAAGAAATATTTCACTTTAGAAAACAGTTTCTACTGGAGTTTGTAGCCTAGATACTGCCAGAAATTCTCTGTACTTAGATAGTTGTACTTAGATAGTTAAGCCTATACTTGTGCTGCTGGGATCTTTGAACCTATGTCTGATTAAAACTTATCAAACAAAACTCAAACTTCATCTTGAAAATTCCAAAAATTTAATTTGTTATTATAGATCAAAATTGAGAGCCTGAAATTAAAAAAAAAAATCAAATAGGCAATCAAAAAAATCAAAATCAAAAAAAATCAAAAAAATAAAAACAAATAAATCAAAAAAAAAATCAATTTGAGAGCCTGAAAACCCATGAGTACATCCTGATAAGAACATTACATTTACTTTAAATTCTTCAACAAATTGTCTAAATGGTCTTTCAATGCTTTTGTTCGCATATAAGTTTTCGACTATTAGATGCGTATAACCACTTCTATGTAAAATCAAAAAATTACATCGTATTTATCACAAATTTCCTTTTAGATCAAGAAACTGATTCATTAATGGAGTTCTACTTACCAATTGTAGAAGCATTTGTAGGATTTGATGATGGCAGTGGACCTACTGGAAACTCCGGAGGTCCTCCGTCAAATATTTCATTACCAGGAACAGTGTTTGAAGTAGCCATTTTGATTTTTTGTCAACTCTAATTTACATTAATTAAAAATTTTTCATAGAAAAATCATCCAAATCTTGTGAATCATTTGCAAGCAAGAAAACAGGAACATGCTGCTGTAATGGCAGGCATGAAAGCCACCAATCATTTCAGTACAGGACTTCACGCACCGATATCTCAGCATCAACCCCATCATCATCCTCCATTACCAATCCCTCCACAAACCGTTGGGCTCGGCGGTTGGGCAACCACCAACACTTCCAAACGGAAGCAGTCTAAGCAGTCGGGAAAAGCCAAACGCACACGTCGCAGCTACAAGTGTGGCAAATGTCCGCCATGCCTGGTGCAAGAAGACTGCGGGAAATGCGACTATTGCTTAGTAAGTTTCATAAATTTCTGTTTAAAATGATAATAAATTATTTTGAAGCAGCATAAAATTAAAACTTTTCTTTACTTAAATATAAATATTTGAATTTGGCGCGTAAACTGTTGTTCCTCCTCTGAACAAGTACAGGTCGAACCTCGATATAACGAACTCGAAGGGACCGTCAAATCTGTTCGCAATATCGAGAGTTCGTAATATCCGAATTTTTTAACATTGAATGAATGGATAGGAATCCAACCAAACTTTTAAAAAAATTTGTTAAAACGAGGAATTCGCAATAAGCGAGTTCGTAATAACGAGGTTCGACCTGTGTATGCAAATAATGCCAACATTTCTGAGTTTGTATTTAGTTGATATTGTATGTGGATTGGACATTGGTAGGGCCGATAAAGACCATTTAATGTATTAAACGAGACAAATTGCAGTCTGGTTTTTTAGACAAATAGCAGTTAAGTTTCAAAAATTGTCCAGATTAGGGGAATTATCCACATAGAAGTGTACAATAGGATTCAATGTGACAAGTCATTAGAGGTTATAGTAAGATGTATGTAGTGATCTATTCTTTAAGTAATTTTTAAAAAAAAATTTTTAAATTTCTTAATTTTTTGTTGGTTTTTGGGATTCAGGATCCCAAAATTTAATTTCTGTAGGAACTTTTTAAATTTTTTCACTGAGTTTTTTTTTTACAAATTCCATGAAAAAATTTAATCCCAAAAGAAATGAATGAAAGTCAGGTCATCTTATCCTGTGTAATTCCATAGAACTCTTATTATGTATATAAATCCAAAATTTATTACATCTTAACAAACTTTTCTTAAAAAATTATAATTTTGTTTGATTCATTACTTTTCATTAAAATAATTTTCTGACATCTACAAATTATTTCTTTACTCTTGCAGACTAGACTTGTTTAAATGACCCAATTTACATTTTTCTTATTTAAATAAAACCATTTGTTAGTGTTACTGACACTCAAAAATAGTTATAACTTCTTAAACTAAAAAAAAAAATTACAAATTTGTAACTGCCAACACTTTTTTAAATTCAATGTTTATCTTTTCTACTAAATTTAAATGACAAGTTAAAAAAAAAAAAATTTTGCCCACTGGAGAACAAAAACTAACAATCCCACAAGAAAACAGGTGTACTCTCACAGAGACCTGAACTTAAACATCTCAAAGTAGTCCAGAACCATGAAATTACCCTCAAATTGATACTTCATTACAACAAACCTGCCAAACCTTCAGATTTCACAACCTTGGAACTTATTACCACAAACTCTATAAATATTACCATTTTCCAGACAACTTTTTCCTTCACTGCACTTCCACTATTTTCCTTATACTGTATAAACATTAACCGTAAAAATGTCATGATATGAGGAAAAAAGTCATGTCTGCAAGCAAATTCACCAACAGCTAAGAGAAATTTCTGCAATTTATAGTTGAGATAAAATCCTTGAACAAAAATGCTGAACTCTTTTGCTTTTTTCATTACTTTTTGTGTCATAGTTTAAAAGTTATTCTCCTGTTTTTCAAGGTCAAACAGCTAATAAATATAATTATGTTCTTCATCCCTATTATCCAGAATTGTTATCTTAATAACTTCCCTTCAATTGTCAAGAAATTTTATAGTTTTCATTTTCTATCTTTTAATTACAGGACCGGCCCAAATTTGGTGGTCGCAACACGCTTCGGCAACGCTGTCGTTTGAGGCAATGCGCTGTTTTGGTATGATTTTTTTTTGTTTATTAATATGAACGAGTTTATTAATTAATTTCTCTTCTTTTATTGCATATTCCAGGGCAAGGTAATATATATCAATTTATTTGATTCATTAGATTAATTTTAATTGAATTTTTTTTTTTGGTTTGGGTTTGGCGAATAGTAAATGAGTTGAATGAGTTTATGTTTGTTTGGGTGGAAATTATTTTTGTTTTGTGTGGTTAAGTTGTTATTATAATATTATAAAGGGAATTTAGAAGATGGGTGGTAAGTATTTCTGGATTTTAGGAATTTTAGGATTTAAAATCGACTGAATCACAAAATTTTAAGCGGAAGTGTCCGGCATTGTTTTCCAATATTCCTGGCATTGCAAGCTTTGACTTTCATTTAATTTTATTAGAATTTCTGCAAAATTTTGGAATTTTTCTGAGTTTTTGTTGTTTTTTTTTTCTAGAATTTTTGCAATCTTTCTGTGTTAAGAAATTTTTTAGTTTTTGTGATTTTATTTCAAATTTTTGAAGTTTTACATAAATTTTTCTCATTTTTATTAAAATCATGCAGTTATCTATTAAGTTTTGGAAATACAATTTTTTCTTCAATTTCTGTTTTTCAATAGTTATATTCTTCAAGATTTTCAATTTTTACTAAATATCTGCTGTTAAGATTTTACAATTTTTATTGAATTTCTACAATTTCATCTTAAACTTAGGCACAAAAATCACGAGTTACACCACTGCTGTGAAGCAAAATAAAATTCCTCACCCAATATTGGGGCAAAATATGAAGAATCCAAAAATTTCCCAACAATTTTAGAGTATTTTAAAGATAAAATTTAATTTTAGCTATACCACATTTCTTACTTTGCAAACCCAAACCAAAAAAAAAAAACTCATTCCTAAAAACCAAAATTTCTAACAAACTTTTTCTATTCTAGGGAAAGGTAAGATCCAGCAGCTTGCTTAACTACCAAAAAGACTCACTGAGTTATTTCTATAGGGAAAAGGTAAAGGCTACATAGGGCCCCCCATAGTGATAGAAAACAAGCTAAAAGAACAAAGAGAAGAGACTTCTCAGTTACAAGGCAGCAAAGCGAAGAAAACAACAGATCTGGACGAAGACGACGAAATCGACGACGACGATGCAGTTAGTTTGAATAGCAATCAGCCAATGGTAACCCCAACAACAGGTCTTCCTGATGGAGGCGAGTTTCAGGTTGAGAAGATTATTGCAAAGCGAATCAAGCGCGGGAAAGTGGAATATCTTCTTAAGTGGAAAGATTATCCTGAGTAAGAAGTGAACTGCTGTTGTCATTTATAATGAGATGTTACAAAATGAGTAATGATGTGTTTAAAGGTTAAGAGAACTATTAGCTAATAAGGAAGAAGTTTAGAAAATATTTTCTTCCCTTCCCGATAAACCGCTAAAGTTGATTCAACATTGTTTACTGTACAAAAAGAATGTTGAAACAATAGTATAATGTTATTTAAAAATTTCAATATTTAATGTTAAATTAACATTTATATTACATTGATTTAACGTTATAAAAAATGTTAAATAGATATTATCATTTAAACAATAAAACAACATCTAGAATTGAATATTATGAACTAACGGTAGATTCAACGTTCACTCAACATTGAATCAACATTGAATCAACATTAAATGTTGAAATAATATTTTATTAAATGACATTTTTGACACTGATTAAACTTAACTATGTTGAAAATTAACATTTGATCAACATTAAAATAACATTAGCTAATATCAATGATGCTACTATTGATAAGAATTTTTGATGTTGAAGCATTTAGGAGTCAAAATTAGGAATTATTATGACATCTTTCAAATTTCATTAAAAATGACTAAAATGTGAGAGGGGAAAAAGAAAAAAATTAAACTTTTCAATGACAGACGTACGTAAGTAGAGGCTCTACATAAAGTTTGCATTTTTTAAAGTTTTAAGGTCTTAAAATCTAAAAAATGCAGTTTTGAGGTCTTAAAACTGCATTTTTCTGAAGGAATATTGAGTATTCTATTAGATCATTACTTTATTTGCACATCATAATGATGTGGAAATTTCTATAAAATTCTTATTGTGTTTGATGTCATTACAATGCCATGCCAAAATGAAGTAGAACAGCAGACATCAGGTGATACAAGTATTAGATGTTTTACTTGATCTTGACATCAATATGATGTTAAAATTCAGCCTCCAGTAACAATAATAGTATTAGGAACGATTCTGACATCATTATGACACTAGAAATGCTTCCTCTGAGAGATATTATTAAATTTCCTTTTAATTTTCTGTTATGTTGACTTGTTTCTGGATAATTTCAAAATAAGATTCAAGTTGATTTATTCCTGAACGGAAAAGGCAGATTTTCTAAACAAGTTGAGTTTGAGTTTATTTTTGTAACTTTGATGACTGGGTGTCACCAAATAAGTAAGATCATCCTAGTGGAAAGTTAGATTGAAGCCAACGCTGCCATGTTTGTTTTCCTTCTTCGATCGTTCTAATGTAAGGAATGAGGCTTCACTTACATTAAACCTTGTTCGCACCAGTAGATCTCATCTGATGGATCCAAGCCATTGGATGAGATCTGCTTAAAAGAGTTCCAGGAACTCTGATTGGCTAACTGAATTCTTTAGGCACAGATCTCATTAAACGAATAGAATTATGTTTACACCAACTGTGGAGTTAACAGATCCTCTGACAAATAAAACTTCTGTTCCAAACCAGCCCTTGGAAGGTTGTAAGGGAGAGTCGCACAAACTATCTTTACAATGTCCCTTATAAGGGACACTGCAAGAAAAATCAAATTTACAAAAATTTACAATAATTAAATTTATTCTAAACGTGTAATTTACATTAAGTTTAATCTTGTAAAAGAACACTTTACAAAGTTTACCGGAAAGCGTTCCTTTAAAACCGTAAATGTAACGTGCATTTGTTCTTTACAACAAATTTAATTATTGTAAATTTTTGTAAATCCCATTTTCTTGCAGTGTTATATTATTACATTGACCCTTATAAAAGGTAAATTAACATGCAATTTTACATGCCATATCATCCAAAGATTTCTCTATTAATTGAAGTTAATACCTGAGTATTGTCCAAATGGCATCACAGTGAACATTAAATACCTAAAAAGTGAATATAGTTCAATATTGACCTTGAAATTGTCATCAAGGTCATGAACTTCTACTTGTCAATAGAAAAACTAAATTTGAAAATAATTACAAAATCAAATTAGTCCAATAAACTTCTTCCTGACACTTTATTTTAGATAGAAGTTGTTAGATAATAAAAAGAAACAATGACTGCAAAAAAAACTATGTTCCATTTTCCCCCCATAATGACCAAGAGGGAGGGGTCAACCATAAACAACAGAACCCACAGCTCAGAAGAAAAGCCTCTAGAATTTGAAATGCTAACCACACAACTCACAGAAGCTTTCATTACAAATAGCCCTGAAGCCAAACCACATGTGGTTCAGGGACAACCACAAATTAATAGATGGCTTTACCACCCCCTGCATTGTTGACTTTCACAACAATATCTCAATCAAGTGTCTTAATTGCCTGCTACCACCCATGGCAAAAAGTGTTGGCGATCGGCTGTTTTTTGCTTTTCGAAAAGCTTTTATTGAAGAATAAAATGATTTTAAGATGTCATGAGGTACTTGCAGACATTTTAAACCAAAATATCAAAAGGTTATAGTCAATAATAAAAACTAGAAAGTTCTGAAAGATTCTGGAAAATAATTTCCTGTAAATTTGTGTAATATTACCAAAATGTGATTTTTTATATTTCAATTAATGCATCCAATAATTTTTCCATAAATTAAAACCGGTGAACAATTTTTCTCTTACAAAGTTCTAGAACTTTCCACTGCGAAGGCAAAGCAAAAACCGGCCTTCGCAAACTTTTCGCATACTAACCTCTTCGGTAATTCTCTTAACCTTTAAACCCAAGATAAATTCAGAGCCAAATTTAGTGTCATAGTGAATGCTGGATGTCTATTTAAGTTGAACAGATTTCACTTTAAAATGATTGAAATAAACCAAAAACTAGCATGCTTTCATTCCCTCATATAACAATATTTATGAGGTAGAAGAACGGTCAGTGTATAGCAAATCATGTATAAATTCCTTTTCTCATTTAAAGTACTAGAAAATGCAATTTACAATTCAAGTCACACTAAGTTCAAGGGATTTGAAGAATGCTAGTACTGGATTTATGTCTTTGCCTTGTAAATTTAATTCAATTTTATTAAGCTTGTTATTTTCTTGTCTTTAGCCAACCTGTGCTATCTGGCCCTACCTCTACCTCACAAAAGGTAGGAACTAATGTGTGTATCTTTTCAATAATATCTTGTTTTATTATATACCCACAATTCTCTTTGTAACTCATTGTTTATTTCAATTTTGCAGATCTGAGAACACATGGGAGCCAGTTGATAATCTCTGTTGCCCAGAACTGTTAAAGGAATTTGAAAGATTCAATTCCAATTTGAAGCAGCCTGACTAAAATGTGCCAATATCATCAATCACAACAATATTTGACAATATTTGATAATATTTGACAATGGCTTGGCCAATTCAACTTGTTTTCTGGATTTTAATCTGATTTCCAATCAAATTCATGTTTGATTGCAAGATGGATTATTCGCTATTTGCCGGTAGATAATGGTTGTAGCATGTTCATGCCATTATGATGTAGTTACTTCATTTCTGGTGGAATCTAACAGTTTTGTCATGAATAAGACATGTTTTCTTGATTTTTTATTGGGATTGTAGGTTTTGTGGACCAAGTCTAGTCATCAATACTGAAAAGATGATACTTGTGACTGTATGAACAGATTTGTCTACAAAATAGGAATCTTGATTGTCTAATTAAAACAAAGCATGCAATAGCTTTAAGCTCAAGTGTAACTTGTAATGTCCAAAAGTTAGTTCTTTAGTTAAATTCAGCAACGAACAGACTGTTTATACATCTAAAGTAATATTTTCCACAATTCATACAATCTATAATGTGCCATAATGTTAAATTTAACAACCTTTTCATGACAAAATTATGTAGATCATATTTTTTAGCATAATATATGCAATGTACTTACAGTTTCAAAGCAAGTACAAATGGCTTGAACATGAATGAATTGCTGGTTATTTTAATAGCATAAAATTTTTTTAAATAATTTTTTTTTAGTTTTTAAAGACTTACTTTTTTCTTTTCAAATCAAAATCATAATAAGTAGCAATATTGTTTATTTTTAATATTATGGTATACTCGTCTAATAGTTGAGAGGCTTTCAGTAGGTGCATTCATTGTCTAAATTATGAAATGTGAAGACATTTTTCAGTTTGCAATTCCTGCAAAAATTCATCCTCTAGAACTTTTTCAGATATTCAATGAGCACTCAAGTTAACTAAAACCAGCATAAGACACCATTAATTTTTTGATAAGTTGACTTACATGATTCAAAAAGTCTTGTTTATACTCAGGCTTTCATTGTTCAACCTCAAATCTCCAAAGTAGCAGGAAATGATGCTGATGTATTTTTTAAAATCAGTAAGTCACCAGCAGTTATGTCCTTGTGATGTATTTAAAACTGTGGTTTTACCACATTTGTTATATAGAACAAAAATAACACCTGAAAATTAATTGCTACATTTCTGCAACATTTAGTATTGCAATATCATATTTAACAGACATAATTTGTAGTCTAAAATGTATATAATTTAATGCAATATGTTTGAATTTTTTTTAAAATTTCACTCTGAAAGTTTGGTTATTGAGTTAGTATTCATAAAATTCCAAGATGTAATTGCATCCAGTTGTTTGCAAACCTAAAACTACAATTCAATACAGTAAAGAATCCAAACAAACACTTCTTTTATAACCATTATATTTTCCTCTGTAACAATTCCATTGACATCTTCTATTACTCCAATCACATTTACCTTTACATAATGTGATTCACCTTTTATATCTTGCAATAGCCATATAAGTCAACAAAACTCTGAATGCACCTACTGACTTGTCAAAACTTCTTAGTTCTTTGTAAACTTTTAAACAATATTCGGCGAGTATACTGCAAAAGAGAAAAATATTACCATAAACTTATTACAAACCTTAATTTCTATTAACTTACATAAACTTCGTTGATAAAATTCTTAGATCTTCTTTTGTTACATTGATTTCGTTATTACAATGGCTGTGTAAAGACCGAAGGATTTTTTATCCCCAAGAAGGTATTTTTATATTTTTTTTCATAATATATCACAAGATGAATTTTAATCAACATCATGGTTCATAAATATATGCCATAGAATCAAATATATAGTATAAAACCATTTACAAAAACTAAGGATATAATAAATGTATTGCCGTAACATGCGTGGAATCATAAGAATTTGTACCATAATACCCAATCAATAAGAAAATTGGGCAAAACTGTAGAATAGAGAATTTCTTTTTCAATTTTCCATTTAACATGTCTTTCTTCCTGAACATAGAACTTGACTTTTATACCTGTAGACCTTGGTGGATTTGATTTTTCATTTTTTCATTGTCTTGATTTGTTATTGTGAGCAGGATTCAAAGACTATTATATATGATATAATAATGATAAATAACATGAGTTTGAACCAAGTTCAAAGAACTCTGATTAATATCAAATTTTATTGAATTGATTATAATCTGTATAAATGTATTATAAGTAACTTGAGTTACCGAAGAAACTTATGTATAGTGATTTTGGTTTTGCATAAAAGTGGTTTTCTGTACAGTTCACAACAGATCTCAGCTCATTAAGGAGAGAAAAGTCAATTGTCATTTACATAGGTATTTCTTTGGTAAGTGTTTTGTGCCAAATAATTTTTTTTGTAAAAGGAATTAAAGTTGCAATTTTGTTTGATATTATTGCATTGTTTGGGAAATTTATTTGTGCTTTAAGACAAAAATGTTACTTGTTATTGATCGGTAATTCTTTTTTCGTATTATGGCTCATGTACAGAATTTTATCAGATATTTAATAAATTATTTGCACAATACATCTGGCAGTCGAGTTTTCTGTATAGGTATTAGGCCAGGGTAAGTTCGGCCTCAGTAAAGATTGTCTTAAAATATACTTTCAATGTCTCAATGAATTGAGAACTTAAAATATTAACAAAAAAGACCAAATCAAATGCACCAAATGCTGAAGTGTTGGAGATCTGGAAGAAAACAACTTGATTTACAGACAACACGATTATAAAGATTTAATGCTACTCTCATTACTGTAAGCAAGCAAGGACGCAACTTGATCGTGTCAAGGGTAAAATTAGACTAAACTTTATTATCCCTCTGCCTACCAACGAAAAAATGTTACATTAGTGCCTGTACGCAGGGTATGCCCATCCTCAACTCGAACGACATTGGTTAGATCCAGATCAGCGTTCCTGGGTTGATCCTATTGATTGTGACGACATTGGATGCATCATGTGACCTAGCAAATGCATCTCCATTGTTTTTCAACCATCATATTCTGAATTAAAATAGTCAGCTGTGACAATGGGCTTATTACCGTATTACCCCGCATAAGCCAGCATGCCGCGAAATAGCAGGGCTGACCACAGTGCCGGAAATTTCGAATTTTCCGGCAGTGCCGGTAAATTCGAGTCAAAAAATGTATAAGGCAGGACCGTTTCATGATTTCATTTAAAATTAAAATGTGTATTCATGTACCAGGAATTCAAGTTATTTTGAGTTTAAACTTTGTTTAAAAACATGTTTAAACTCAAATAACTTGAATTCCTGATATGTAAATACAAATTTTAAGTGAAATTTTCAGAAACGAATTTTCACTTTTAACATGTTAAAACATGTTTAAAGTTTAAACATGTGTTAACATGTTGAAACTGAAAATTAAATTATTTAATGAAATCTAGAATGATGGACTGATGGATATGAAACACAGTAATGATCACGTGCGTATTCGTTTTTACTGGCATGGCACCAAATTTTGCGGCATGCCAGAAAACGGACCAAGTGCCTCCAGACTAAAAGTTGGTCATTCCTGCTTTTAGCGGCAAGCCGGCTAATGCGGGGTAATATGGTAATAATTAATATATGATGGTTTTTGTCTATTTTGCAGCAACAATCAACCGTTGTTAAGCATGAAATAAGCAGTATGAAACTGAAAGTCCACACATACAAAAGTATACTGGAAGTGTGACCCACATGATCTAGTGTGCATACATATCAGTGATAGAAAACACCATAGCCTTAACCGCCATAACTGCAGCCAATGACGTCGCAGAATCTCGAATTGCGAGACCAATCCGAGACTCACAAACGGGCATACCCTTATATTTACCCTGCCTGTGCGTGTGTACATTTGTACACATAAAAATTGCCCACTGGTTAGAGCGCTCTACCTGATTTTGTCACAAGTGGAGCTATTTATATCAACAAATTACTAAGAATTGTGGGTAAAACAGAATTTAACGCCCTCTATAATATCTCCTGAAAGGGAAACTAAGTGCCCATAAGTTGAAGCGCCATATGTATTGAGTGAAAGCCAACTGCTTTTAACATGGAGACCTCAAGGGGCAGCAAATTTTAATCATTAATAATCTATTAATTACTATTATAATTTCAGAAATGACATTGTCAAATGAAATTTAATAATAAAGTAAACAAAGTTAGTAAAAAAAAATTTTTTTAAATTAAGTATTTGAAAAAATTTTTTATTCAAGAAGTTGTGTGTGTACAAATGTACACATTACCGGTAGTCAGAGGGTTTAAATACATAAAGATAAGATAGGTAAAAATCACGTGATTGGTCACGATCGGCCAATCAGCATATCGCCAAATATGTGGCGCCGGAAGCACCACCTTCCACGTCCAGACTGCCACAAGTCATCGCCCTTGATGACCGCTTTATTCAAAATTCAGGAAAATTTGAATTTTCACAAAAAATCGTAAAACGTTAATACAAATGTCAAAAGAATCATCAAAACATCTTGTAACCGTTACATGTGCATTAAATTTTCAAAAAAAATCAAAATGTCGTTAATTTTCATTTAAATGTTAAAAAAAATCAATAAACCTGTTGAAAATAATCTCTAAAACTTCTGCAACTGTGGCTCCAAAATAAAATCAGTTAAAATCTATTAACCTGACTCATTTTTTTCTCGCTTGAAGAGTCCGATTCCTCAAACGTGGACCTTATCGCTATTTTTGTCTTGTTCCTTCCGCAACCCGTTTTCAAATAAATTTTTCTTCTTTTTCGATCTCTTTTTTGTTTTAGCATATTTTTTAACATCCTCGTGATTTCGTCAGCTTTCAATTCAGATTTACCGTAAAAATCTGATTTTTTGCCATTCTTATAGTCGACCCGAAAAAATGATTCTCGATGCCAAAAAACCGTGCCTGAATCCCGCATGACTTTTTCGTGACCGCCGATGACCGCATTACAACTTGCGGTGATAATTGGGAGCTGCGATGTTGGACGCGATATTGCGTTTATTATCGGCCGCGTTCTCTCGTTCGAATCCTGCATGGAATAGCCGATGTTACCATCAATTTTCGTAACTTCCAAAACCTGTCTTTACGAAGTTTTACCACCGTCGTCATCCGGAAATTGAGAATTTGATGAATGGTAAAAAACTGCACCCGAATCTTTCATTGAATTTGTGCTTCTTCCAGTGTTTGCGTTGGTCACTGAAAACTCCATTTTCAGTTTCACCATCGATTTTCGCGATCGAAATTGTCGCCAAAATCTCTATTTTCGTTGGCCATGATATATCGACCGATTTCCTCATCAATCGCATGCCAATCCCCGTGATCACGTTCGCCACCAGAAGCTCTTTCCTCGTAAGCCGTCTCGGATCTTTCGGTTCCCGCATGGCCGTCTTCTGTATGTCTTTTCCCATCCTCAAGTTCGCCGCCAAAATTCCTTCTTTGTCTGCCGCATCACGCCGTCAATCGTCATGCATGTATCCCCAACAATCGGAGAATACTAGACTGGTGTTCGTCGCGATTCGTTGGCTGCGTAACCTTACCCGATCACGGCATGGAATCAGTGGATTCCCCATCGAATTTTGCGGTGTTTCCGATCATGTTTAAACTCGTCGTGGGATTGTTGTAATGTCGTAGAAAGTTACACTTCGCTGTTTTCTGAACCAATTTCCATTTTTGCTTAATAAATTTGGCATTTCCATCTGTATCCCGTCACTGTGAGTAAGTTCATCTGCTTCTTCCAGTCATTTCCAATCAAAAATGGGTATGGTGATGAATCGACGACTGCGAATCTGCATACTTTTGATTCCATCCCTTGAATTCGAAAACTGATGTTGTGGTAACTTTTTTAACCACTCAATACCGAGTGATTAAAGAGTTACAAAAATAGTGTTAAAATGTAAAGGGTTGCAAGATTTATTCAAATGTTTGTATTTTGTACATTTAGTTTTATTTGTAATAAAAATGATGTTTTATTTCTAAAATGCCATTTCATGTTTTCCCTGTGCAACTTACAGCCAAGGGTAGAATGTGTGGGTGTTTGGACTGCTCTATTGTTGGTTCACAGGAGGAGAATTGTTGTTGTGGGAAAATAAGCGTTTATTTTCCTCACTTGGTTATAAAATTTCATTCGGTATGGTTGCTCAAACTGTATTTCATGATGTCTGATCAAGTCATGTCTTGCTCTCCCAAGATGGGAGGGATGGGACTTCCTAATGGCATCTTGCTCTCTCAATAGGAGGGGGTGGGATATTTCAACTGGGAGGCTTAGTCCAGTTCCCTGTGTGACTCAGGGGGTCAATCGGGAGTTACCTGTTCTTCAGAGGGTGATCTGGAGTGGAGCATCCATTGAAGGTGAATCAGGAAAGGTTTTCACCTTTTTCGAGGTTTTTACTTTGCGACAAAGGCCGGGCGAATTGGCTGCATCCCGGAAACCGGGTTAGTTTCTACGTGTTCACCTGTTCATTTTACCGTTCAGTCCAGTGATTTAACCGTCACAAGGTGCGACCGAAGAACTTCAACCTTAAACCTAAGTGTAGAATGCATGTAGAATGCATGCGTGTAGAAATGCAGAGTCCACTGTTTCCACTGAGCAGTGAGCAATAGCAGTCAACCAATCAGTGGAGGGATGTGTGGTCATATGACCGGAAAGCTGGTTTTTAATTGGCTGTTCTACATGTCACATTACTTATGATCACATGATAGTAATCCCCCTTCCAGTTTCAGAGCATAGTCTCCGTTAAAAGACCGTGCATTGTAAAGGAGACCTGCGTTTTAACTACAGGTTAGGCTTCCCCCCCACCCTCTGGCAACGCTACAATGGACTGTTGAAGCCCGTGTTCCTTTAGCGCAATTATGGTAATAATGTTACTTCAACTTAGAAACAATGCATTGGTCCCTAACTCGTTTGTAAATAGTGGTCCACCTGTACCAAGACTGTTAGCTTTTCTTATAAAATCCAGAGCAATATGAACAATATGAACAATATGAAACCGGTGAAAAGTCCTAGTAATTCATTCAGCCGAATCTACAAACAATTTCTTACAGCAAAATAAGTACAAAGGGATATAAATCCATCAATAAGACTAGAATCAACATAATATTGTTACTTCATTCAATGCAAAAATTACACAATGAAAAAATAAACACAAAACACACAAAACACACATCAAAATCCCACAATTCCATCTTCAAGATGGCGCCTCATTACTAAAACATGCAACTAAGTTAAACTTAAACTATAAACATCACAGAAAATTATTTTAAAAATGAACATTAAAATGAATAAAGTAAAAGAAAAATAAGATCTTTAGACGATGTTATACAATTATTATAAAATTACGACAAACGAAACTGTCATTTCACGGATACTTTAAAAGACACGATAATGTATGAAAACTTACCAAAAGATCCCACCAAACTACCACACATGCAAAAAGAATGAGAATAAATAACATACCGAACACATTATTGCTGTAAAATGCGTGAAAGACGAGCAAACCGGCCATTTTCGATGATCTATGGGAACAACTTGTAAAAATGAGTTCCCGCTTCCCGCGTGCTGTAAATAGCGTAACGGCGCATGCGCTTGTTACTCTTTTCTCGAATTTATTCGAAATTTATGTTTATAATTAATTTTTATATGTATATTTTTAACATTAATTTAAACATTGATTTTGTTAACTTTTCATATTTTTATATAATTTATTTCGTTTTGGTTGAAAATGATCGATAGATGGCGCCACTCTATTTGAGAAAAATGCATGGTATCGTAATTAGCAGAAAGAAAAGTAATGAATTTTTATTATTTTCCCCTATTTTTTTTTTTTATTGTAGAGATAAGGTAATCAATAAGTCATGCAACCCATTACATGCTATTTCTATGGACATGGTTGCATGAATAAATTCATTGATAAAATTTCATTAAAAATTCACTGTTAAATGTTTGATTTTGAATAAAACAGTACACAAAATAAATAAAAAAATCTATCTTTTATTCCACTAATCTCCTCCTAACTCCAACCGTCGAAATTTATCCAAATTATAAAAACCACCATAAACAACTCTTCCACCGAAAAACCGTCCGTTCAAATCGACCACAGCTAAAATATAATAAAGTACAAATTAACAATCAAATTTCTAAAAAAAGAAAAAAAAAATGTTTATGTTGGGCATCCAATATAGATTCCAGTTCACTTTTGAAGTATATAAACACAGCATTCACAAGTATACTGGAAATAGTCATTGCCCGGCTAAAAAAATCTACAAAATTTCTACGCTTTTTGGCCGATTCGCAGTTTTTTACAATTTTCTACAGATTTCCTTCAAAATCTGCAAGAAAATCTGTAGAAAATTTATTTTTTTGAAATTAAACTGCAGAAAATCCGTAGATTTTGATGTAAAACCATAAAATTTGTAAAAAATCTACAAAATCGGTTAAAAAGCCGGAAAAAACCTCAAAATATCTGCAGATAATCTTTAGATTTTTTTAGCTTGGTGGCAGCATTTTCTACCGATTGAAAAAATACCTTTGATTGCGGATTCAATTCTTTTAAACTCAACAAAAATCCTCACAGCTTCTTCTTCGTTTGAAGTTTCGATTTCAAAAATGACACATTTCACCACTTCGCCGTATTTCGAGCATTCTTCTTTGACTTCTGGTTCGAGGTCTTCGTCGACTTCACCGGGTCCAACCATGTTCTGGAATGTTAGGAATTTGATTATTTTATTTCTTGTTTGTCAGTGAAAAGATTATTTCTGGTTTTTACCCTTAGTAACACGACTTTCGACGGGTTTTTCATCACTTCGGTTATCGATTCCACTTGTGAGGCTTCTTGGAGAACTTCTGGATCTGGAATTTGCAACAGTATTGGAATGTGAATTAGTTAGTCTATGTTGGGATAGGAAAATGGTTTTTGTAGTTGAGTACTATATTTTATTGATTTAACACCAAGAATTCTATTTTACTTAATGAAATTTAATCGAAAGCATTTTATATTCAACAGCAGCTTTAAATCAATAAAATGGGGTATTGTAGAAACATCTGAAATAGAATGTTTTAGTACAAAGCACATTCTAGTTCAACTGTGAGTATTTTTTCTAAGAATTTATTTATATTATAAAAAAAATTCCATATTTTATGCACCAATTTGAAATTCATAAGAATTTTTGAAGATTATGTAAATTTTTTGCCTGATCATCCCTTTATTCTCTACAAGTTTTGTAGGATTTTTCTTTTTTTTTCTTTTATCAGCAATTTTAAGCACATTTTTGTATAACTTATGGTGCATTTCTGCAATATTATGCACATTTATCTGCAATTTTGTAAATCTTCATAGTTAACTCAAGCAATTTTGCAGATTTCTGCAAGCTTTTGTACACACTTAAATAATTTATTAGGCAACACAGTGCACAATTTTCACCTTTAAATTTCTAAAATAATAACATTTGCAAATTTCTTCCTAACATTTTTCACATTTCATGTCAAAATGAAAAATTTTGCAGATCAAAGTCAAAATGAAAATTTTGCAGATCAAAGTCAAAATGAAAATTTTGCAGATCAAAACATACACGTTAAACAAGCGTAAAACAACCTTAGATAAAATGCAAATTTTTGCACTATTTCAGCAACTAATTCCATTAATATTCCCTATCCTGATGCACAAATGAACTACAATAAGCACAATAACCACATACCTTTTGAAACATCTCTTTCGTGAATAATCTTTCCTCCACGTTTACTCGTCTTCTCCACCTGTAACGCCTGACTCATTCCTTGTTCTTGTTTACCGAGTCCTTGGCCTTCCTTAAATCCATACTTAGCCATAATCTTAGCTGCAACTGATCCCCTATTCATTACAATAAAAACATTAATAATTTCAGTAAGCAAAATTTATGCTCGAATTTATCTATTTTTCTTTTTGTTTTGAAATTTTCCAAATATTTTACAAATTTTTTACTAAAATTTTATAGTTTTTGCTACAAACTGGCCAAATAACTGCAAATTATTTACAAAAAAACTACAATTTTCCTATTTCTAGCTAAGAAAATTTAAAGTTTATCCAAAAAAGGATTTTTTGGCAGCTTTTTGGTTGATTTTGTAGAATTTTTACACATTTTCTACAGTTTTACAACAAAATCTGCAGATATTCTGCAGTTTATTTTTGAAAAAACAATTATTGTACAGATTTTTTTAAAGATTTTGAAGGAAATCTGTAGAAAAAATCTAAAAAAAACTGCAAATCGACCAAAAAAAACTAGATATTTTGTAGACTTTTATAGCTGGGTTTGCATACCCCAAACTCGGCGCAAAACCCGCTCCTGTGAAATTCGTCGGCTGCATGTCTTTTTTCTCATCTTCTGCCACCAAAGATGGCGGTGGAGCAATGGCAGCGCCCTGATTCGGTACTTTTCTTGGCTCTTCTTCTTCCTCCTCCTCCTCCTCTTTTCTCCTCCTTCCCAACTCTTCTTCTCGGTCTCTGTTGTAACGCTCTCTTCTCCGCCTTTTATTTAAAAAAATTGTTTTAAAATTATTTTTATTTTTAAAAAAAAATCACCTTTCTCTTTCTTCGTAATCTCTCTTCCTGTCTTCTTCTCTCTCCTTTTCTTTCTTTTCTCTTTTTTCTTTTATGATTTTTTCGTAATCATTTGGCCACATTGGATCGTATTCGTCTCGTATGTTCCATTCCGGGTCCGCGCCAAATAGAGATACGCTTGCATTCACTATTTTGCTTTCTTGCTGCTAGAATGAAATGTATAATTACTTATGTTTTAAATTGGAAAATGAATTTATTTCTAAAAATTGATTATTTTTTTAGTAGTTTTGAGAGATTTTTCATCAGATGGTCATTTGTTGATCAATTTGCACACATTTCATTTCTTTGCAAGTAAAAGTAATCTCAAATAATCATAAATTGATCAGAATATGATGAAAATAATTAAAAATTTGTTAAAATATGATGAAAATCATCAAAATTTGATGAAAATGGTCAAAAATTTGTCAAATTTATCAAAATTTGCTAACATTTTTAGGAATTTGATCAAAAATGATCACAAATTTGTCAGAGTATGATAAATATCATTGAAAATCATTAAACTTTTGTGTGAATGTAATGAAAATCATTAAAAATAACTAAAAATGGCCAAATTTTTAATCATATCCATCATCAATATTATCAAGATCATTGAAAATTTATTAATAGTGATTAAATTGATCAGAATGTAATCAGAATCAACAAACAATGATCAAAAATCACAAGCATAATATCACCAAATGGCAATTTAGTCATCATTAATCATTACGCAGATTAATCACATCCATCCTTTTACCATATTTCTTCAAATAGTCTCCACACTTTCCAAATTAACTAATCATTCAAACTTTATTTTAGTCATTTTAATGATTTACAACATTAAACTGACTTAAATAAGCTGCTTTTAAACTCAAATTACGCTATTTCGTGAATAATTAGCTCTAAAAACAATCATTTTACAAACCAAACAGCTCAAAATTTATTGATTTGCAATAAGACCCACAGAGTTTATTCGAAGAAATACGATATTATCAAAATCGCCTTAAAATAATCAAATACATTAATTAAATCCTGAAAATAATTTTTCTAATAAAACTATCCATTACTTTCACTTTATTTGGAATAAAAATTGGTGGAACAGGCAAAGAAACATCCTCAGGCTCTTCTTTCCTTGCTTTTAGATCAACAACTGGAGCTAAAACAGCTCCTTTCCTTGTCTGGTCTTTCTAAAAATCAAAAACACATATCAATACATTATTACACCACAAAATAAATCAGAAATTACCTTTACTTGTGTCAAAGCAGCTTTTTTCAATTGCAATTGAGATTGCAGTAGCTTAATTCCAGAGGACCAACCCGCTTTATAAAGACATTCTGTGATTTCAGCATAACTATTGGTTTATGTGTTTCGTAATATAGTTACCCAACTCTCCCTTCTCTTTCTCCTTCGCATCCATTCCCAATCCATCGTAAAGCGACATGTTATTTATATTGCGTGAAAGTGACAGTTACGATGTTGTTTACAGCATGGACTGAGATATTTTGTTTTCATTGCAAGATGGCATGGCGGTAGTGAGCGCGTTTTTAGGAAAAGGTGGATTGAAGTTTCAGTAATACCAAAATGGTAGACTACGTAGACTACGGAGGACTCATGGAGCCATCCGATGTTTAGGAAACTTCTTAAAGTGATATGACATGTACCGTAATTATAATAAAAATTGTTTGAATGTTTGTTTTATGGGAATTTGGTTTTTTTAAGTGATTTTTTTAGTTGTAATTTTGAATTTGTTAAATTAACTGGATTTTATATGGTGGATGAAGATTCATGGATGTTTAGGATATTGTATGAAGAGTATAATTAAAATGAAAACAAATTAAAGAAATTAAAAATAAATTATAGATTATAGATTATAAAAACAAACAAAGTATAATAATGACATAAAAAAATCAAATATTTGTTTTGATTATAATATTTCAGTATTTTCACTACAGCTAAATAAATATCAAAATCTACCCAAAGAAAATTAAAACACAAAAAGTGCAAAATCCAAAAAAAAATATAAAATGAAAAAAAAACAAAATACTAAAAATAAAAAAAATAGAAATGCAAAAAATTTAAAATTAAAAAAAAAAAAAAAAATTGAAACTTAAAACTGAGTGAAAACCCAGCTAAAAAAATATCAATAATTGTATTCAAATTGAAAAATTATACATAAATTTCCAGTATACTACATCTAATCTGCAGATTTTTGGAATTTCTGTAGTTTTGTTTTGCAGTTTTTTGGCCGATTTTGTAGTTTTACTTCAAAACCTAAAGATTTTCTGCAGTTTAATTTTGAAAAAAATAAATATTCTACAGATTTTCTGTAGATTTTGAAAATCTGTAAAAAAAACTTTAAAAAAACTGGAAATAATTTGTAGATTTTCTTAGCTGGGCTATTGAATTAAAGAAAAACTTCCCCAACCAAACAAAAACAAATAAACGACTACCAACATGCTGATTGGTACAAATTTAATGGACAAATAAAAAATACAATTTCCATACATTTTCAACTGAAATTCCTATTATCATAAACCTACTTCCTATTGCCAATCATCACCAAACATTTTATTATAAATTAAATAATAAAACAAAATAGAAGGCACTTAAAATTAAAAAAAGGAAAAATAATTATTATAATTATTATATTTACAAATATTTATCATAATCTTCAATGACGAAGAACATTTTATATTTATATTTATTTTACCTTTGAATTTCTCATTTATATATTTCATTATATGTCAGAAATCAATTTAAGATTCAAGTGGGAGTTTGGATCCCAATTTTACAAGTAACCGGTAAAAGTTGTAACGTTAAATTATAATACCGCATTTCCTAGATTCGAAGACACATTTTGTAAATTTTTAAATTTTTTAAATTTTTTTAAACAAAAAATAAACTGGATTTTTGGTCAAAAGTAAACAATCAAATATAACTGAAAAATTGATCAAGAAAAAAATTTTTTTTTTTTGGAATTTGTGATAATTATTTTTTTTCAGTTTTAATTATATTTTCGAATAGAAAAAATTTTTTTTTGGTTTCAATTGATTTGGTTGTTTTCCTAAAGCAAAAAAATTTTTTTCTTATTTACACTGTAATTAAAATTATAATAAAAAATTTTATTATAATTTTTTTTCAGTTTTAATTATAGTTTAAATAAGAAAAAAAAATTTTTTTTTTTGCTTTAGAAAAACTGAACCAAAATTTTAAAATTACAAAATTATAAAAAGAGATTATTAGTAATTATTTTATATAATTTACAATTGAATTTTAGGTTTTAAAAATTTCTATGCCAAATTTTAAAAATAAAATTAGAAATTGTGCAAATTTCATAATTTATACAGAAAATTAGTCATTTTTAAATTCAATTTTAAAACTTTCAAATATTTTACAAATTTTAAACTAAAATATAATATTTTCTGCAAACTTTTTTTCAAAACCTAAAAAAATAAGAATAAAATAAAAAATCAATTCACCGACAACCATAAACTAAATCACCAGTCTTCGAATCCAGAAAACACAGTGACAGTAATAATAATAATAATAATAATCACAATAATAATAAACAGTAATAATAATGTCTTAAACTAAACATCCTACAACCTAAATACTTGACTGAGTATAAAATGCACTTAAAAAACTTATCAATTTGTCAATTAATATAAACATCGTTTGTTTCCAAACAAATAACTTCCGTTACACACCATTACTCTATAATACATTGTTTTCAAACATGTTTGACGTCACTAAACGAACTAGTCGCCGACTCCTTCAACAATATACAAGGCAGAGATTGGCGTGTGGCCCACGAGGCTGAGTTGTGACTATTTGTGTCGGTGTTGGTGTTGAGCGACGAATTTTCTTCGCTGTATTGAATGGAAGATGGGAGGGAAATTCTCACTTCCGGTTGTGTCATGCAGGAACCGGGGAGGAGGTTGTCCAGGCGAACTTGCGGATTGAGTTTGTCTTGAAATAGTTGTGGGTCACTGAATCCCTTGATGTCGTCGTAGTTTTCTTTGAGCCAGTGTTCGTCGAGTGGCGGGTCGTCGATGAAGCGAACGTTGTCGTCGAAGCGGACTTTCTCCGAAACTGAGTCGTCGTCTTCGGTTAGGTTTACGTTCACCTGAATAAGTTGAAAATGGATTGTGTTAAGTTTTTTTTCAAAAAAAATCAAATAATTTTTTTCAATTAAAATCAGATTTTTTAAAATAGAAATTTTCTTTAATGAAAATGTCAGAAATGTTTTATGTTGTCTGAAATAATTTAGACCTGACAAAACATATTGGAGCTTTTAAAATCATTTTAGATCATTTTAAAATTATTTTTAACTTTTTTCAATGAATTATTGAACTTTTTCCATATAAATTCGTAATATAGAATTTAAAATTAACCAATTCTCAAAATCTAAAGTTTATTTTAGATTAAGAGTGTCTAAAATTTAGATCTTTTAAGAGTCTAAATTGGAAATTTGAATGCTGATTTTTAACTGATTTTTATTTAAAAAAGTCACTTCATTTGATTTGTGATTTTAATTTATCTGATTTTAATCAAATAACTGCCCAATGTTGCTTCAACATCACAAAACAACATTAAATTTTAATGTAATTTTGCTATTTCTTGTTAAGTTTTGATGCAATGACCGAGAAGCATTTTAGTAGTTTGAAAAGATTCAGAAAATGTGCAAGTTAATGATCCAAAAAAGTTAATTTCCAATAATGAAAGTGACATTTCAGGTATGACATTTAATAAGTGAATTCAATTATTGAAGTTCAAATTTCAATTATATTGAATTTTGAAATTTTAGACAAAATTCCAATGAATCATAAAGAATCAATTACATTTAAGACAAAAAATTAATCATTTTAAACCAAATTCATATAATTTACACCAAAACCTCTAACCATCTCACTCCACTTACTTGTTTGCAATATTTATATTTCGCTTCGTTATAATGATTCAATGCAGAAGCATTGTCTTCGTGATAAGACGCCAGGGACGGTTCATCTTCTTTGCACTGAACATAAATTATTTCATCATGTGCAGCCATATTACTTGAACATGGATCCACATGCACTTCTACTGGTGTGCAGCTCGTATAAGAATCTTCACGATCCCTATAAATACAATAATTAATTTATATTTATCTGTAAGCAGACTAAGCGGCCACTTAGGGTCATTGAATCTATAAATTCATGAAACTTACCTATAATTAAACATTGATCCTGCCAGAGCTTTGGTACTCGCATTGTCATCCGCTACTGAGAAGGTAGTCGATCTTTCGCTTAAACTCACTGTCATCGATGCTGTTTCACTGCTGAAGCTGAAGCGCTTGTTCGAAGACACGTCAGCTTGAACTTCCAATCTGGAATAATTTGTTTGATTTCTGCTTATTATTGACTGTAATTAGGTGCGTTCAAAGTCAAAACCATAAGTCAGAAATGGCTTATGGTGACCAAATGAATGTGAATGGTCTTAAAGAATGACTTATGATTGTGACTTATAATAGTCTTGAATATAAAGATTAACATCAAATTTTAACAATTTTTAAATTTTGTTTAAAGAATTAATTTATTAATTTATATTGATTCAAAAAAATTGAAATAATTACATTCACTCAATTATTTGATCATATAAATGACTGGCAAAATAATTACCACAAAGAAACAAGTTTTACTATGATATTTTCAAGTTACTTGAAAAATTTGTTTATCAAACTAAAACTAATTGAGAGTTTGTGGAGAACAAAACTTATAAATTCCATGTTAAGATTTATAATTAACATGGGATTTATACATTATAAGACATCAGTTTTGTTGTTTGCAAACTCCCTAATATGTTTCTACAATTATTTAATCACAGCACTGAACATTTTCACACAAAACTTAAGCTTAAATGTACATCAAAATTAAGCACAAGTCAACTATAAGTCACCATAATCCATGTGGTGCATGGCTTTTGATAAGTCCATAAGTCGACTTATCTCTAGAGGTTGACTTATAGCATTCGTGATGCGTTTTATGTCACTTCCGGTTGTCTAAAAGTTGTCGAGACTTTGAACTAGAGGTCGGAGCCGGCTACAGCTTAGCCAGTCAGACGCCGCCACCGGCATATTTACGGCCAAAATTCCTACCCGACGCCGACGCAACGTGCAGCCGCTGCCGATATTATTGGCGGCTGCTGCAGGCTGCAGCCGGCACGTAACATGTAACGTGTCACGCAATCACGAATAATTACATATCATTGTTGTTCGTTTAACGAATAACAATATGTAATTATGTATTTATTTATATTTTTTAGTAAAATTTGGCCAACCAGCTGCCAGCCAAACATTGGCCCTGACCCCCTCAGCCAACGGCGATAAAATTGACGGCTCCCCCGTCCACTTTGAACGCACCTATTTGTTAAGCAGTTCTATAATCCTTCAAAATAGACAAACAAATATTGATCTCAATAATCTCAGTTGTATATCCATAGATATTGTATATTGTCTAGTGACAGACAGACAGACAATACTGTTTAAGGTCGCCAATGTCTACTAAGGCTATGGTATATTGTCAAGCAAAGCCAATTTTCATATAGCATTGGTGCAACAAATGAGTTACATAACAAACAATTCCTTGTTTTAAAATGCAAAAGGGTTAGTATGGAATTTTTTAAAGGGGATTTTAAGTGTCATTTTTTCACTAAAGGAAGTTAAATAAATAAAAATAAAAATAGGAATTATTAAAATTTTTCTTTAAGAAGAACAGCTTGCCAAATTTTAAAAAAAATGTTGAGGGAAATTGTTAAAAATCAACATTATTTTGTAAAAATTTAAGATAAAATTCAAAATACGATTTAAAAAAAAAAATTTCAAAAAGTTGACTAACTTGGCAAATTGAAAAAATAATTGAAAAAAAAAAACAAGAAATTTTGCAAAAATTCAAAAAAATTGTAAAAATTTAAAAATATTAAAAAAGGATTTTGAAAATTCCAAAACATTTTGCAAAAATTCAAGAGAACTTTGAGAAAAGTGCAGTTATTAAGAAATTACAAGAAGCTAAAATTAAGCTGCAAGCACTACGAAGAAATTCCACAATTTTAACAAACACCGACACGGCAGGACCAGTCAGTAGAAAATCAGAGCCAACAGCAATTTGGTGCCCATAGCCCCAAATATGATTGCACCGAACGAGAGCCAATTCTGCAAATACAGTAGTGAGCAGTGTACTATCCCAGGAAATACGATATTTGTACTGTTTGCTACAATACAAGCAGTTTCTGTCGATTTTTATAAAATCTGATGCTAAAACTTTCCGAAAATTTTCCACAATACAGTAGACGCCACTTATTGTGATCACTTTGGGACGTCCCCAAAGTGATCACAATAACCGATTGATAACATTAGCCAAAAAAGCAAAAAATGCAATTTTTACCATTGTTTTCCATTAATATGTTAAAAATTCAAAACTAAAAGGTGTTTGGTAAATTTTAATCTCTTATTA
>JAQIXT010000720.1:0-25673 GCA_034700445.1 Stenotaenia linearis | reverse complement strand
TCATGTCGTTTTCCAGCAATTGATGTTTTTTAATCAAATATTTAACCGTTCGCAAATCATTTCCGACCTCGGACGACGGATCTCCTGCGACCGAAAATGACCATTGGCCATCAGCGCTTGTCCTCCATTCTTAGAGACAAAATTCAAACGATAGAAAATAAATAAAAAGTAAAAAAAACAAGATGTAATAAATTTTTCTCTCACCCTGTTGATATCACCCAACCGCCTTTCGTTCGTTTTCAATTCCCCTTCGGACGTTTCGTGCGATAAACTCGAAGTTATTGGGGTTAGTTGAAAATCGATCAAACTAAACTTTTAAATTAACTTTTAGAACTGTGTACGTTTAGAGAAGAAAACACGACGACAAATTGGTGATCATAAAACAAAATGCCGGTGGAACAGATGTCGATTGTCGAGAGATGAAGGCCGAGTTCCTCTCCATGTTACAACACCCAAACATCATCGAATATTCCGATAGTTTCCTTCAAGATGAAGCCATAGTGATCGCATAAGACGGCAGCAGATATAGTTGCGTCTTGTGTAATTCGATTAAAATCATTGAAATTAATTGTAAATAAATTAATGGTTGCAATCCGTTCATTCGCGCCAAATTCTGCATCGGAATTTGAAAATATACTTTCGGATAAAGAGAGCATGCAATACAATTAAATTGAAATTTTGAATCGATTTTGAACGAATTTTTAGTTATAATCAACAAAGCGACATCTGGGCCTTGCATCCCCGTTGATGACGTTAAAAAAAAGCTTTTGAAGCCAACGGTAATTCAAATTTGTACGTGTTTCCTTAACTTAGTTTCAGTTTTTAAATGTCGATTTTTACTTACAGTCGTTACCAGCTCTCATTTTGAAAATTCTAAGCAGCAATTCCGTCCGCTCCTGCGGTTATTGTTGTCGATTCGACCGATGATCGGTTGTTTTGTTGAAGTAAACACTGTCGTGGACGACTCAGATGTGAACAATGCGAGGAAACGTCATGTCACGAAATTCGATTGCCGTTCGCGGTCAAAGATATCGAGTGTTGGTATACGAAAACAATGGTATACTTTTGGAAAAAAAAGTGTAAATTTAGTAATTGTATTAATTTAAAAGGAATGAAATCATCAATGTTGTGAGATGTTGCGAGTTACTGTCGACATCCATCCCGTCCAGAATTTGGTCTTGAATTTCGAAACCTAAAGGCATAAATTTTCGAATGAAATATTGATTATGCCGGCATTAAAAACTAAAAAAAAAAAACGTCTTACCTTCCGCATGGTGGTCCGCATGGTTTTCCATTTCAAATATCGGACTGCTTTTTATTTTTTTTAATGAAACTTTTTGTTGTTATTAGAATTTTATTAACAAGTAATCAACATCAAAATACAAATGCACGGACCAGAAAATTGGTTTTACTTTTGAATCGGCCATCAACCAAATGAAAAGAAAATGCGAAAAACGAGTCCGTCTTATTCAATCGCCGTCGAAATAAAAAATCGACGAATGAAAAATCACAGATCGGGTACTTTAGTCAACAGTACGGTAGTAAAATCGTTCCGATGCTTATCCAAGGCACTGAATTCTCATTAACCCTGCGAAAATAACTCGTTTTCACGACACGACACGTCTCGCCACGAGCAAATGCCAAAGAAAAACGTTTGATTATTCATTCACACAGCAATGGTAAAATCGTCAGTATATTCGCTCGCGAACGAAGGCTGGACGGGATAGTTTCCTATCTGCCTGTTGGGAGATTTTTCTGCCTCGTAGGACTTGCGATATACATCCACATCTAAAAAGAAAAAATTAATTAAGAAAAAAAAAGAGCAAAATTTTGTTTTTCCATACAAACCTTTGTACTCTTGTCTGTTTTTTCTATCAGGCGACGAGTTATCGTATACGAACCTCGTTTCGTCGACTACTCCGTATCTATAAAAATAATATCTTTAAAATAATTTTAACAAAAAATTAATTTGTCAAATGCAATACATTCTTCCTCTATCGTATTCGTTCGTCTGTTTGGATCCGTTCCTGACATAAGTCTCGGGCGACGTGTCGTTAGAAGTGCTGGATTCGGGTCCGTGATCTAGTAAATCAGGTACTGCAAAAATGTAAAAATCTATGACTCAAGTTGTTTGACACGAGTAAAAAAAATCTCACCGTGGAAATCAAAAGTCATGTTGGGCGCCGATGGTCTCGTCACACGCGGATGCGAAGCATAGATCATCTGGCGCGTTATGGTTAGGTCATCACACTCTGTCACAGGATTCGTGTAATCTGATCGAGATCCAACACTGTATAATATTTTCATCGCCAACAACATAATCCGGAAATTATTAATCCCCACCCTTCCTTCGCATTGCCAATTCCATCAACTAGATAAAACTTGCCTGCACAACTCTAATGCTGTGTACTAAAGTTGATTAATATTTAACAGATTTTGCCCTTTTAAATTTTTTTTAATAATAATATTGACAATGTGGAATTATGAATTTAAAGGAAGTTGGTTTTTTGTTCACCTGTTGTTACCTGTTGAATAAAACATTTTGTCTGGTCGTTGATACTGCTGCTGTTGTTGTTGTTGCTGCTGTTGTTGTAAATTGTCTTTCCTAGCCCTCGGGTAAGTTCCTTCTCGAAATTCCTGTGGATTAAATGGCGTTATAAATTTTTTTTTAAAACGAAAAAAAAACTCACTGATCTCAGAGGTGGATACATCTGTGCAGGAGCCAGTGCTCTCTGACTAAAAGTTTTCATCTCGTTCGCTTGCGATATCTGCGCAGTAGCGTAAGGCGAAATATCGCTGTTGTTATCTGGAAATAAATAATGTTATTTGTAACGACGCTTTTGAGGAACAAATAGATTTTTGCCTTTTTTGGTATAACTTGTCGCGCTGTTGTGGCTCGTTTTGTTGTTAGTCGTGTTGAGCAAATACGTAAAGCTGCCGGCACTAGCCGCTTTATCTTCGACGACTCCTCCTCTGGGTTTTTCCTCTTCGCCTGTATGGAAAAATACGAAATCACACATCCAATAAACTACAATCTAATCGATATTTACCTCGATCGTTATCTGCTACGTACTGCTTGCGCTGTCGGAAACAGTAGCACACGAGTCCGACGCTGGTCACCAAGCAAAGCACCGCCAAGATTGCTCCTAGAATGCTCCAGCTGTAGTAAAAAGGCGAGGCAGTCACGTCTTCGCTCGTTCCAAGAGGCGATAAAGTGCCTATCGTAAAAACGCACGTGGATCGCGTAAAAATTTCGAACCAACTCGTTCAACTTTTTTTTTTTTTTACCTCCGCCAGTCGTTCTTGTGGCAAAATGGAATTCGGCAACCGTAGAGCCCGCGTTGTTGTGCGCAGTGACCCGCAGAGCATACCAGGTCGCGGGAACAAGATCCGGAATTAAAAATTCGCTTTGTTGTTGTAAAAGAACGTTGTTGGACACGAGTTTCCACTCTAGTTGATTGATCAGTCGATATTGCACGACGAAATAAAGAATGGGGCATCCTCCGGACAGCCAAGAATCGAGCACTAAAACTACCGAAGTCGATTCGGTGCGCAGAAACTTGTCTTGAAGCGGTATAAGAGGAGCTTTTAATTTAAAAAAAAAATTCAATTTATTATTAAAATTTTATACTTCTAAACAGTAATTTACCGGATCCTTTGGTTCTGGCTGCGAGTATGTCGCTAGCTTGTCCCACTCCCAATTTATTTGTGGCTTGAATGTACATTTGATATCTCGTGCCGCATTCCAGCGAAGATAAAGGATAGGAAAACGTGTCGGCACCCAACGCCACTTGTTCCCATTCCCCAAACTCGCGTTTGTAATTCAAAACGTAACCTTAAAAAATACGATTACACACACATTTATTTACACGGTTAAAAGCAAATATAAGAAATCAAAGGAGCGTTGAACTCCTCGCACACTTCAATTTCTCTCGCAATTAGAGCACTCTGGTTAATGAAAACAATGAGCTAGAACCGCGACTTCAATTACACATGACACGATTCTCGGTTCACAACGTCCACCAAGCATCCAAAATAAAATAAAAAATAAGAAGTGTTAATGGATTCCCATCTAATGACCGACTTTTTCCTTTTTTCTCTCCAAGAAAAACAAGAAAAACTGTAGGAGATTACAAGGCACGCAACGAATTTTAAATTTACAAGCGCATGAATAATTCATTCTTTACCCGCATATACAAAACTTGAGTCAAAAAACACGGGATATTTTTCACTTCTTTTTTTTGGATACTTTATAGTATATACCTTGAATGGCAGCTCCTCCGCTATTCAGATTACGCCACCGCAGTTCTAAAGAAGACTCCGTAATCCCCGTCACGAAAAGAGATGGAGGACCAGGAGGCACTGGAAAAAATTATTCATAAATTCATGGAAAAGTCATCGTCGGATAAATGCAGCAAACACGCGAAACCAGCATCCGATTCCCCGGAGATCGTTCCAAAAATCGTTTGACTCAATTCAAAAAAAAAAAATTTTTTTCTTTAAAATAAAAAACATAACAGTTCAGCCATTCTTCAGAGAGTGTGTGTGTTTTTGCAATCTCGATATATCAAACTAAGTCACCTTGTACTACGAGATTGTAGGTGACTTGATCGCTTCCTTGGCTGTTACTCGCTCGGCACGTGTAAGAACCCGAATCTTTTTCCTGCAAGTTTTTCAGGAGCAAAGTACCGTCTGGCAGCGGTCGAATTCGATCTTCTTCTTCATCGACCAAGAGCAGTTGACCTCTGTTAAACGAAATTAATAAGGTAAAGTTAGTTAGCAGGAAGTCGTCGAGTAAATAAGGAGAGAAAGTTCGTTTCACATGCTGGGGTTTGCAAAGAGACTGCAAAGTGAGCGCGCGTCTTTGACAGGGTAAATATTTAACGTGTCAGGCGGACTCGAGTCGAGTTCATCAGCAGACTCGCTCGCCCGGTTAATGGACTTTGTGCCGCGAACTCGAAGTTAATCAACATCCACCATTCTAATAAATAAAACTCACCCGAATCTCCATTCACGTTCGGGGTGAGGCATCCCCACAGCCGCGCAGTGAAGCTCGAGGAACGACTTCCACGGTGCGACCACGTCTCCGCCGAACGAAACAATTTTGGCGACCACTTTAAAAAAAAAAAAATAATAAATCAATTATGTAAACACGCATGTCATGGCCAAAAGAGTTTACAACGCTCGTATCTTTCATTAGGCGAGAGTGCTTGTTTAGCATTTTTAATGAGACAGCAGCCAACTCGAGAGAGCTGAAATGTCAACGCGATCGATAGAGCGTCTCATTCTTTTCTTACGATCGAAATAATTATGTCGGGTTTTTAATTCACCTGTTGGCCCCGCGGGTGACTGAGCCACGACCCGGGTGCTCTGTCCTTCTCCCACCGACGTGATGGCCGTCACCCAAAACTCGTAACGTCGGTTCTTTTTCAGTCCGACTGCCTCGTACGTCGTGAAGGTGGGCGGGATCGGGTGTTTGGTGATTTCTTCCTTCGAGTGGTCCAAAGCTCTGACGTACACGTTGTAATTTTTGATTTCGCCGTTGACGCGAGTCGGCGATTTCCACGATACGATGATCGAATCCATGGTCATCGCAACTGCTTTGATGTCTGCTGGTGCATCGGGAACTGCATAAAATTGTGGAAATGACGCGAATGACCTCTCGCGAAGAAACCTCTTTAATTATTACCGTCTTCTAAGGTGGCACAGTAGCAGGACGAACTCTTGACGCCGTCTCCGACTCGAGTGTAGGCCATCACTTGAACGCTGTAATTAGTGAATTTCTCCAGACCGGACAAGATCACACTCATGCCATTAGTCACTTTCGATTCCGACGTGATGGTGTCTGAAACACAAAAATCAATGAATATTGATGAGAGCGCGCGCTCTGTCGCGTACATCATCGTCAATGAAAAGATATAAAATGAAATGATTTCCGTTCACCTTTCCGAATAATACGAAATGCAAAACTTGTTTAAATATTTATGATAAGACAAGTGAAAGAAGGAAATGTGTGCAGTTTGTTGGCGGTGATAACGAGAAACCGAGACAGAAAAAAAGAAAGAAAGAAAAAAAAAATCTGAAATAGGGAGGAACTTTTGTTATCGTTGTTTTCTACACGCTTCCACGAACAATCTTTTCGTCTTCAATAGACACTATACTTAATCATGTTTTCGTCGAGAAGAATAAAAACGAGATAAATATTTCTCGCAGCTTAAAAGACGATATTCATTTTTTGATTTCAAATTCGTTACAAATTTAAGGATTAATGTCGTGTAAAATGGACTCCCACAAAAAAAAAAAAGGAAAAAAAAAAAAAGGAGGAAGGAAAGGAGGGGGGTGGGGTGGGGAACAGTTTGCTGTATTGTCACAGATGGAAGTGTCTTCTCTCTCTCTCTCGCTTTCACTTTGGCTTTCAATCAATCGGACACACAAAAGTTAAACCGATCTCACACAAACAAAAAATAAAACACGAAAGCAGAGATAAGAAGAAAGAAAAACAAGGTGAAAATATTGAATTTAATTTAATTTTAAGATGAAATTCCTAAAGAGAATACAAGTTTTTTTGAAAAAGTAATTTTCTGTGAGTCGAGTCTAATCCAGGATTGTCGTTAATTGTGTGGGAAAAGAACAGAAACGCTTCTGTTTACTCTTGAGAGCCAAAAGTTACAAACGAATTGTGACAAGCAAAGTAAAATGCGGCTTATTCTGCAAAGTGATGTCTGGGGTGTATCAACTAAACTGCCAAGCATTTCGTTTAAAGTAAACTCATCAGAAAATACCGTACCCACCATACCATTCCTCCGCTGGTTGATACAACACTTTGTAGCCTTGAAGAACGCCGTTGACAGCTGCCGGACCGACTGCCATCCACGACACGTGCAGACTTTGCGAAGATAGTGCGGAGCATTGCAAATTGTCGGGCGCTTGACTCGGAACTGTCGTGAAAACGACTCGTAAAATGATGTCGATCAACGAGTGAAAATTTACCGTCTTCCGAGGTCAAGACGACCACTTCGTCCGAACGAGAACTGGTGCCCGCCTGGTTGTAGGCCTGCACGATGAAACTGTATTTGGTGAACTGGCGCAGATTGCCGATTTCGACAGACAGGTCTTGATCTCGGCCCCCAATCGACATCTCGACCGTCTTGAACGCGTACGGTTCAGACGACTCGTGAACTTTGTAACCGACGTAATAGCCACGAATTCGTCCGTTCCACGATTCCTTCCTCGGAGGCTTTAGTAAATAAAGTTTCGTGTCATTAAAGCAAGTTTCAGTGAAATAGAATTTTGGGAATTTTGCCAGGCATCGCCCGAAGTAGATGTAAACAGGACAGTTAAGACTTGGTTAATTTGAGTGACTCTCATAAACAAGCCAAAAATCTGCGTTACATTTCTAATTGCACCCTCAACTCGACAAGTTTCAATAAAAATTGGTCCATGAAAAATTGCAAAAAACAAAAAAAAAAATTTCAATTTCAATTCTTGACGACTAGAGAGACGGGGTCAAGAAGCCGTCCATCAAAAAGTGCATGCCCACCAAGCACTTTTTTTCTCTACAATATGAGAAAAAAGAAAATCAAATTTCCTCCTCATTTCTCTTTTCCTCGATTCATCTCGTGAAAAATGAAAAATATTTTTTTAAAAAATGAAAAAAAAAAAAAAAAAAACTCAA
Source organism: Stenotaenia linearis (assembly GCA_034700445.1). Taxonomy (NCBI): domain Eukaryota; kingdom Metazoa; phylum Arthropoda; class Chilopoda; order Geophilomorpha; family Geophilidae; genus Stenotaenia; species Stenotaenia linearis. Next base: position 17,998 of record JAQIXT010000720.1, on the reverse strand, counting down.
GAAGACGAATTGTTTGCTTTAAAATTTTAACTCCTTATAGTACGAAATGGACTCGACCGAATCGACTTTCTTACTTTCCATGAAACTTTGACTGCGCGTGCGTCAGTCGGTTCCACTTGCACGTTTCTCGGAGGTCCACCGGGAGCTGAATGTAAAAAAATAAAACAAAATAAAAGTTGTTAATGTAATAGAAAATAAAGGAGAATTGTTTAAACTCGTAATCGAGTTGTGAGAAAACTATCAAGACTTAACAAGAGAGAGGATATTGCGCGGTGTTTACTCTCGTCTTTATAACGAAACCGAGTCGAAAATTGATAAAAATTCTTAGCTCTATTTTATTATTCACTCGAGGTTCTCGAGGTATTCTTTTCTGTAGAAAGACCCATAATTTTCACGTCAATTTCAACGTCTGAGAGGCTTGTGCTCACTTACTGATAACAGAGAGGAACTCGAGAGCTCACAAATTTCACATATATTTGTATATACATATAAATATATATATATATATATATTTTATTTTTTTTACCTTCTTCGGTCGTGCTGAAACTAAGAACATCGCTCGGTTGACTCGGTCCAGCCGCATTCATGGCCCACACCCTGCACTGATAGGACGAATCGGGCTGCAGATCCCTGAGCACCACAGAATTCTCATTACTGGTCACTGTCACGTTGATGGATCGCTCGGTCCACGAAGCTGAAACGCAATAACCCCGAGCCACAAATATTAAACCGAACCACTTGTGTGACTCTGACGACTTTTAAAGTATACCCGATGCCGGTTTAAACTGGACGACGTACTGGTGAATGGGGCTGTTGCCATCGTAGGACGTGGTCCACGTCACTCTCGCAGACCTGGCCGACGTTTCTACGATTCCTATCGATTGAGGCGGTGCGGGTCTTTCTGTTAAAAATTCACTCATTTTTAAATCATACTTTACATTTTTTTTTAAAAAATTATTCTTTACCGGTTACAGTCAAATAAATCAGAGTCTCGTCAGTACCATAAATGTTTTTCGCACTGCAGCGAAATGTATCGGTGTCATCGCCGGATGATTCCAAGATAGTTAAAACCGATTCCATTCCCGACTTTGTTACATTTTTTTTCAATTTATATCTGAAAAAATTAAATATTTATAAAAAGAAAATTCAAATTTTCATCTAGTTTATATAACTTGGCGCTGTTTTCCTGATTCAAATTCCTCCTGTTCTTAAACCAAGTGATTTCCAAGGGCGTGTCTCCAATGGCAGAACAGACCAAGTCAGCTTGGTCGCCCTGACGTATCGTCATGTTTCGTGTTTTGCTTTCAAAATGTGGAGCCACTGAATAAAAATTACAATTCCATTAATCTGATTAATTTGGCACGATTAAAAGCCATAAATAATAACGTTGGCATTTGCATATTTGCTATCAATCTTTTTTTTTTTTTTTTAAAGTTGAAAATCGATTTTTCGAACTCACTTCGAACTTCTAGGACGATCACGTGGCTAAGTCCAGTTCCAACGCCATTGGAAGCCCTGCAAGAATATCTGCCTCGGTCATCAGGTCTTGCCTCGGTGACTAAAAGGGAACCGTTTTCCATTTGTCGCACACGTGAATTCACTTGAGGAACTTCAATGTAATCACCCGGAGCATTTTCTGTCGTATATAAAACAAACCCGATTAAAAGAACTTTCCAAAGAATTTCCAAGCAAAAAAGTTCGATCAATTGCATCAAAGCTCCGCCTGTAGGTTTTTAATTAACTTCACTGCAATGCACCTTATTATTTATTTTAACTATTCCCTTACGAGGGTAACTCTTTGGTCACACAAGATGTGAAAAAACGTACACGTGAAGTTGAACGTGATATCAATTAGAGAACAATTGAATTTGGAAGATAAAACAAAAAAAAATTGAAGGGAGAATGAGAGCGAGACTTCGCTCGACCACTCACATTTAATTGAGCTGCTCAAAAGAAGCAGCTGTCACTAATGACGCCATCACGTGAGAGAGAGCAAAAGAGGAAAATTGTTGGCCCGGTGCCGAATTTCTTATAGACAATTATCCTTTATCCATTTCCTAATGACGCAAAGAATACTCGACCGAAACCATTGAGCATTAAAAAGTAAACCTTAAAAATTACCTGTTTTTATACAAATGCTCGACTTTATACACTTGAAATTCTTGGCTGGCCTCTACAAACGCCCACAAGTTTACCTCGTTGTCATTCAGAAGCAAAACTCGTTTCTCATTTCGTGCAAGACTCGTTTTTCTTCTCGTCTTGAAAAGTTACAACGGAGTCGACCACATAATTTTCAAAACCTTACACAATGGAAGAAATAACTCACAATTCCATAGGTAAATACATAAAAGTAAGCAAATTTTGCCAATTTTTTTTTTTTTAAATCGGAGATTCAATCGTCCACAACTTCTACGAATTGAATTTTCAATACAACCGACCAGAAATACCCACGTTTCTAAAAAAAAGTGATGAATAAGCAAGAAAAAAGAATTGTAACGACACTCCAACGGCATTTTCGGACGAAATGGCTGTTATTACATAAATAATCCATATGGAAATCCATCACTACAATTCAACTGTATCAAAGAAATGTCGCCATATGGCGTTGCCGGTGGTGCACCATCATTCATTTCCCTCACCCTTCCATTTCTTATTCACCCCCATTATCCACAAACTGTCAAACATGATGAAAACCCGCACGTATTTGCTTTTAAATGGATTTATTAACTAAAATAATCTGAATTTTTAGTTTTTATTTCAAAAATTCGTTTTTCCCATCACACACATGATTTTCAACGGCATTGAAATATGGGTGAAAAAGCAATCACCATTCGTCATTTTTGCTTCTCTTTACCAATCACATGAATAAATTACCCTGATTAAAATTAAAAATTTTTTTTTTTAGAGGAACCATTAAAACGAAACAAAATGTTCATACACTGCCAATTAACTAAACGCATGCGCAGTGAAGAGTAAGCGGGTGGAAAGGCAGCCTCGCGTCTGGCTTAATAATGTGGTCATGTCAAGTGCATTTTATGAAAGGTCGTAAATTTTACGAGATTCCCATTAAATTTTTTATTAGTCTCTATAGGAGGCCGCCTCGGCCAATAAGGAAACGATAAAGGCGTCTTTCTTTCACTTCCGAATATCGAGCAGCTTTTCTTGTAACGATGTTGTCATTGCATTAATTAACCTCAGCCGAAATAAAACGTCTCATTATAAATATGGTTGCTGTACCAGCACAGTGAGGCGCCAGTGGGGCTTTTTACGTTTTAAATATTTTAAAAAAGTTGATTGTTAGATTACCTACTGCTTTCATCCACGTGACTCTCGGTACCGGAAACCCATCCGCTTGGCAGTCGATGAGTACCCGCCCACCGGCAAGTACTTCGGTGTCGCGAGGTTCGGTTAGCCATCTTGGCGGCACTTCGCAATAAAGAAATTCCATTAAATTAAACTGTTTTGTAACAATCAATCAATCGTCAGAAAAACCAAACCCTTTAAATTTGGTTTACCTGCGATTTTGCCGAAAGAAACCGTCAGTTTTCAGTAAAGTGTTTATTGGCAAGGGAAATCACCTTAGTCCAGTATATAGGCAATCAGCAGTGACATTCCCCCACAGTCCATATAACTATTCTCGGCATGCGCCCAACAACTTCAAAGTTAACCCACAGAGGTTGATGAAAAAGAATAAAAGTTTCGGCTCGAGTTATGAAAAAAGTCTCTCAGTGCATTTGCAATTGAATTTTATTAAATAAACCAATAAAAACAAAAACTGTTCCAATTATTTCTTTTCCCGAGTTAAAATAAAGGAAAAACTGATGATTTCTTTTTGAAAAAAAAAAATATTTTTTTTTCTTCATCTTTCTGCTTTACAAAAAGTAAAGTTATTCGCATTTTCCGTGAAGCAGAAAGACAAATTAATCGATAGGGACGTTAGGGTTCCTCGGTGGAAATGGGAGAAAAAGGCATTGTGCAAAATTTCATTTTTTTTTCTCTTTTATTAAAAATTTTAATTGCGGTCCAATTCAAGAATTTCCAATTGAATATTTTCATATGCAAGTATAATAATAAAAAAAACAAAGAAACAAATTAAAAGAATTTAGCTCGGAGCATTTGCAAATAAAATTGGCAAGAAGCCATTTAAAAAAAATTAATTTCTTATCTCGAATGGTATCTCGTGCAACGTGCAAATAATATTCATGCATTTGTTTTTTAGTGACTTTATTTACCGTTGACCACTAAGCGGGCGGAGAAGCGGGCCGAGGCGGCGTCGTTGTGAGCTATACACGTGTAGTTTCCGGAGTGCTCAGAATGTGCTTTACTAATGGTTAACACGTGAGTGAACTCGTCGAAGTCGCGTGTGGCGACACGGGAATCGGACGTCACCTCGCGCCCGTTCTTCAACCACGTGAACGTGATGGGCAAGTCACCATCGAGCACGGCGCACACGAGCCGTGCCTGCGCCCCTTCGTCTAACACAATCTCTTGGAAAGGGGGTGGGTTGAGCTTGGGTGGAACTGCAACGAATTGAAACCAACCGAAGGGGGACAAAAATATTGATTGGCTCATTCGATACGGAGATTCCTTTATCAAACCAACTGATTTGGCATTTGATAAGCAAAACTCCTTTGCTGCATACATTGCGTAAGAAATATAGAAAAACAACAACCAAAGAGCAAACGAGGGGGAGAGAGATATCAAATAGATGAGGCATTTGTTTTGGTACCGACCGTTCGCGTGCAGCAGCGCCGAGTGGAACGCAGCCGCCGCAGCATTGCTCGCCACGCATGTGTAGTTGCCATTGTGCCGCAAGGTGACGCTTCGAATGACGAGCGAACTTGAATATTCGTCAAGCATTTGCACGGACACGCCCAGTTCGCCCGGGATGGGTTGGCCATCTTTGAGCCAGGTGATGGTCATCGGTACGTCGCCCTGACTCACGACGCAAACTACGCGGACACGCATCCCGATGTGCAATTGCTCGTCGGGGAACGAAAAGGGCATAATCGTTGGCGGGACTGAAAAAACCGTTTTAAACATCAAACTGAAGAAGGAAAAAAAATCATAAACTTAAGAGAAAAAAAAATTAAAAGCGCCATAAACAAAACAAAGAGAATAGCCAACGATGTCTCTCATATAAAACTAAACGAGAAAGGAAGCCTCATTAACGTTCTTCATCTTCTCTCAACATGTCATTGTACATATACATCTGGCAAAATTCCTATTAAGCGTTGGTGTGTTTACTATTTAAATAAATTACACGGATGCTTCGTGCAAGATAATTACATCATTTTTGCTGACATTAGACATGAAAGCGAACACGACGCAATTTTCTCGCACCAAAACTCTAAGCAAATTTACTTTTTTTTTTCCACCTAGAAAAGGAAAAAAAATCAATTTCCAATGCAGAGTATCCCTAAAAAGCAAATAAATTTAACACATTTTGCGAAAAAATTTAAATCGAGTGTGCAGTCATCCCCCGACATTTTGGCCACCACACTAAATTAACCCGAAATTCCTCAAATTCTTTCTCGGTGCCAATTTTCCATTCACATTCACAAGCTTGTCTATCGAATTAATTAATTCGGTAAATATAATAAAAGACGAGTGTTTGATGGATTTATCTGAGTAAAAAGGTTTTGCAATAGCGGCGAGATGACTGCACACCCGAGATAATGTTCGTGTCCTTAATTTGCACTCGGGCAACCAGAAGAATGCCATTTATCTGCAGTGACGAGATATTTCTTGACGTGCAAATTGCACGCGCACCAAAACTATTTCCGTTTTACAGCCAACCTGAGGATGGCACTCGACAAACCAATTAACATTTTTCTTCTCTCTCTCTCTCCTCTCTCTCGATACAAAAAAAGAAGAAGAAATTATTATAATGGCTCCTGAGTGCAACATTAACCAATCAGATTATTTCAGAAGGCATTGCCTAGTCGAACGAGTGCAACGAAGGTCACTTTTTCAGGTTTTGGGTGTGACGCGTACTGCCGTACCTGTGCGCTACTCACCCCGCACCATTACCTCCAGGTCCTGGGTTGCAATCACGCCATCCGGACTACGAACCATACATGTGTACGTTCCCGCATCCGGTATTCTTTGTACGCTTCGGACCAGTAGAGTTCCATTTCGAAACACTACTTGTCGGTGATCAGTGGGGAGCTTGCGACCTCCTGCGGTAATGAAAAATTAACATAAATCAGCACATTTTCGTATTGGAAAAGCGAAATTCTTTTCTTGGTGAATGCGATCGATATGTTGAGAACTACTATAGCTAGAATTACTTTTCATCGATTTTTCCTCTCTTACCTCGCTCCCATTGAATCGATTCGATCGGATGACCAGCGTAAGGACATTTGATCACCACATCCTCTCCGGCCACAACAGATTTTCTGCGAAATGGGCGGATATACGGACGGCCTTAATAAAAAAAAAGAAAAAGAAATATCGTAATTCAAAGTGTAAAAGGCCATTCAAGAAACCCGTTAAAACTAAAGTGCCTAATTAAAATTGTGATTATGATGAAACTACAAAGATTATGCAAATGTACTCATTACAAGGCGCTCAAATGTACAATTTGAATTTAACCCTTTTTTGTTTTCTATTTACCGTGAACGTTGATTCTAGCCGAGTGAACAATTTTTCCCACTTTATTTTTTGCTGCACATGCGTATTCGCCGCCATCTTGAACTTGTATGCGGCTCACGTTAAGTACGCTGAGCACGTTTCCTTCGCCGTCGACGCTGTGGTCGATGAAGCGCACCCCATTTCCGTCGCCAGTCGTTGGCTTGATGGGTTCGTCGTCCAGCGTCCACGAAACGAGCGGCGCCGGACTCGCGGAAGCGACGCATTTGAGGGACACGACACTTCCTGCTTGCACGATCTTCTCGGTAAAGAACGAATGAAGAACCGGAGAAATATCTATTCCGAATGAAAATCCGATAAATTACTAACCAAAAGATAAATTTCATGTTTTTAGCCGTAATTTTAGACATAATGAATTTTTAAAAATGTGGTTTCGTAAAGAAACCAAGAAAAGCGTGTCGAATGTTTAAAATCCCCTGAGCGATTCGAGCCCATTAACCAATGGCGAAATGTGTAAATAGATGTTAGTCACCTCCCAAACGCAGTTCCATCGAGGCCTGAACCGACTCATAGCTGTTGCTGACCACGCACTGGTACATGCCTCGGTCCTCCCGGCCTGCACCGTTGACCCGCAGCACATCACGCGACAAAATAGACGTTCTTTCCCCCGAGACATCTTGTCCATTCTTGAGCCACTTGACCGACGAAATAGGGTAGCCAGAGGTGATGCACTGAAACGATGCGGGTTTGCCAAGGTCCACCACTTGTTGATGAGGTTGAATGGAAGCTGATAAGGGAGCTGCCCACACCAACGCATAAACCAAAATAAAAAGAGAGAAGAAAAAGAGAAAAAAAAATCTCAGTATAATACATCGACCACAATAATGGGACTCCAGCAGAGTGTTTTATGCACGTTGTCCCAGCAGGAATTAAACCTTTATTGAGCAAGTAAAAAAAAAATATACAGGAAATTAAATTAAGTTTAGTGTAATTTAGAAAGGTATATATAAAATTTAAAAAAAACAAAAAAACTTAAACTATAATTTTTTCGAAAATAAATTAAACACGCGAGAAAAGTGCGCGAAATGGTTTTTGACACGTAATTTAATTCGAGTGTCGTGTCGTATAATGAAATGTAACGATTTTGCAAAGTGTTTGTACGTTTAAAGAAAAAGAGAGGGAAATGAAAGAAAATGAATCTCTCTCTCTTAATTACGCCCGAAGATGTTTATTATTATCAAACTCGACGTTTAAGAAGTATACCGTAGAAAAAATTGGAACGAACATTTCATCCCAACTCAATAAACGCTAACATAAATTTAACAACTTGTCTACTGCACGTGCACCACTGTTAATGTAAATTTTAAAATACAGACCTCCGATAAATTTTCTTGGGATAAATCTCACATTAATTCTGTGTAAAGTCGACTATAAAAAAAAGCAAGGAGAAAAAAGAAGCGCCGCTACTTTTTAATCCGTTTTTTATTCCTCATCTTTTTGCGCATATAATTAAAAATCTCGACGTAAAATGATTAATAAACGTAAGCCAAAGTTAAAAAAAAAACGGAATAAATTAATGAAACAAAGTTTTCTTTAGAGAGAGAAAAAAATATTTAATTAACAAACTCATCCTTTTACGTATAATAATATCGAATAGTAGAATGAAAATTTATTCAAAAATGTGATTTTCATTCGAGATAAAAATTCACCAGCGGCTATGAAACCATAGTAAATTCATCAAAAGCGGGCTAAAATGCAAACTTTCTAGAAATTTCTGCCCTCCGGTATTTTCGGCACGTGAAAATTCAATTCGTTTAAAAAGGAAGTCGTACAAGGCGCCATTTCCTTTAAACGCACAGCCAAAAAAGTAAATAAAGAGAATTTCGATACAGATATCGCATTAATCGTGCATTTATAGTGAAAGTGAATTAAAGAATAAAAGAGAAAAAAAAGTTTTTCCAATTTTTCATTTTGAAAATTAAGACCGAACATTGGGATTTGCGTGGAAATTTAAATAAATTAGTTGACGGAATTCGCTTTTAAATCTACTCGTACAAAAGACGAAATAAATCAAAACGAAAGGGAATGTGAGGGAAAAGAGTGAGCAGAACTTGCACAATCATATTCATCGTCTCCTCTCCAGTGTGTCATTAAATGTTTGGCCTGGGCTTTGCCGTTCTCCCCCCCCACTCGTTCTAATAATTCCTCATCCTTTCGGAAAATATGTTGCCGACTCATTTTGAAAAATCTCGCTCGCTTTTCCACGATATTCACGTGTCAGTGAGCGATCAAATGATCCATGTAAGCTGTCGTCCGTTGTTATCTGGGCTCTTCTGTAAAGCCAAAACTCGACGACAATGTAATCGGGATAATTATCACTGAGCAAATGAGGCGGCGCGTTTCGCACCACTTTAAATTGCCAACGCATAAACTGAACGGACAAGTTAACTGACTGCCCACGAAAACAAATTATGCATTGCCGCCCACGTCTATATTTCATTTTGTTACCTTGGCTTGCTGTATCTCAAGGAATTAATTCGCGACACTTGTTCCATCAGCAACTTCTAATCACATCTGGCCATTTCAAATGCAAAATTTGCATTTCAACTTTAATGTTTTTCGCCACTTCGGATCCTGCTTCGAGTGAGCGTCTTTAAAATTTAATTTGCATTAAAGCGAAATAAATTCTTCAAAATACAAATTGTGTACAAATTAAATTACAAATTAAAGGATAATCGTATTAAATCAAATGTCGCCAAACAGTACTGAAATACTTCAGTAAGTCGTAGTTTGACATCATTTTGCTCATTATATTCTTACTGTTTATCATATATATTTGTGTTTTTCTGCTCGTCTTTCTTTCTATATTTTTCTGTTTTTCTTTTGCTTGCCAAACACGGGATTTAATGTTCTCCTTTCTGCCGTTATCGCCTTATTTTAATTTTCTCTTGCATTTCATCCCAATATATATATTACTCTTTTCCTATATTTTATGTTTTGTGGTTGGTTCCACGACATTTTATTTCGATCCTAATTATTCGTGAAAATGTTGAGAAAAAATAAATGGTAACACATATTGCTGCGCCTTTGCAAACAATTTAACTGCGCTAACTAAATTCACTGATAATATTTAATTAAAAAATGAATTAACCTCTTTTTGAACTCGATTCAGAAAATTCGAAAATGAATTTTGAACTCGAAAATTTGATGAAGAAAAAATTGTTCTAATGAGAAATGCTCGATTTACAATAATTATTACTACTTACTTAATAAACCACAATTTCAATAAATATGTTATGAGAAAAGCAGAACGATTTAAAATATTTATCTCGAGATTCATTGCTGAACCACACTTCACCTTTGCTATAGCAACTGCATCGTATTAAAGCTACTCTTCTCACATTTCGTTGGATAAAGGGACAAAAGCACAAAATCAGAAGTTCGTTTTCTGAAACAATATTTATCGGGTTTATCGTTTAAATCGTTTCACTTTGGTGTAATGTGTTGCACTTTACAGCTGTGAAATTTTCAGACACTAAAGATTCATACAATATCAAACCGAAAGTGTATAAAAGTTTAAACTATAATTTATAGTTAAGGACTTGTAGTATTCACTACACACGAAATCAATACGTTTATACTTTTGTAAACGGAGACTGCACTATTTAGAAAAGCTGATAAACGCTGCACTTTTATCTCGACTTCACTATACAATTGCAACGTTAATCTCCAGACTTATTTGTAGCTCTTTCTACTAAGTACGCATCAGTTTCCCATTGAATTGAGCGAGAACTTCACTATCAAGCACTATGCACTTGCGACTGGCAACTGCTCGTGAAAAATTTAAAAGAATAAAAAAAAGGAAAACAAATCAAATTCATTGCCCGTCAGAAGACCATCGAGACAGCTGACACCTGCACGGATTTTCAAATGACTTACCTATTACTGTGAGAATCGTGTCAATCTTCTCGCTGCCTACGGTGTTATTGACGAAACACACGTAAGTTGCGCTGTCTGAGGGACGAACGTTGTCCAGAAGTAAATTGCCACCTGCTGGACGAATTCTGGTGGAAGCCTGGACACTGATCGAACGACCGTCATCCGTCAAAACAAACCAGCTAAACGAGAAGAAAAAGTATGATCTTTAACCGCAATTTCATCAATAATGTTTTTATTACGCTATTTCACTTTTCGCATCAATTTTTCATTTCAACAACGACAATCGTAAGCCGAAATGAATACAACGATTTAAAAAATTATAATTTATAAACTGTTTTCTGTTTGATCTTAAAATGCGGTTTCATAAAGAAACAACTATTTGCTAAGATGCAAAACCCTAGCCACATCTCTTGCTTATATCTGGTTTTAAAGAATACTCTTGGGAATGCAGATACAGTCTTCAATATTCTTGCAAATACAGTCAACTCCCTGTAGGCCGACCACATGTGGCCGGACAGCCCTCTCATCACTTTTTAATGGTCCTGTTAGGTCAATTAACACCCCTGTAGGTCGGACACACCTGTCTAAATAATACCCCAACTGGTATTATTTTCGGAAAATTGATTCATTAATTTAAGTTCTTTGAATTTAAAAAATTCGGAATTTGGAAAAACAGTGTCTTAATCACGTGATATCTCGTAACACCGAAATTAGGTATCACGAGATACCACATGATGAAAACAATTTGTTTTCATTTATCTCGTTTTTAACACTTTTATTGTGTTAACACAATACTCCGACTTTCGGTATTAACGAGATATCACGTCGACATACTGTTATTTCGTATATCTACTTCCTCTAGACCGGACAAACTGCAAAATTTCACAATGTCCGGTCTAGATCGGACGGATTTTCTTGGACCCGACGTATCCGGCCTACAGGGAGGAGTTGACTGTATTTCAAAGCCTTTGGAAAACATGAAACAAAGTACTGAGAAATAACAGTCCGCACGTCATCTTGCAAAAATTAACTATTCAAAACATATTTATGATCTATTAATAATTTGTACAAACTACTTGTAAAACTACTTCTTTCTTTTCTTACTCCAGCACTCACCCAAGTTCACTTTTACCAAATTAACCTTGCTTAATCATTTACATTAATCTTATTAGCCAACTAAAACAAAACCTCTGACCTTTACCCTTTGCAAACCCAGTTAACCCTTAAAAAATCTTTATATACCTGTACACAGGAATTGGAAAACCTTGTCCAGCACATGGAAGCACCACATTTTCTCCTTGTTTTGCCACAACACTCGATTTTGAATCCGTTATTCGAGGAGGAATACTACTCCTGGGATCTAGAAAACAGTAAACAAAATAAGTCATGCAATGCAATTGCATTTAAATCGCTTCTCCTCCGCCCAGCATCCTAAAACACTGGAAAATCAAAAAGCATGATTGAAAAATTATAAAATCACAATTGTAATTCAATCTCGCATTCGCTTTAAACTGCAATTCTTTTGCTTAAGTAAAGTCGCATTAATGTATCTATCAGAGCAGCTGTGACCACAAGTTAAAAAGAATGAGTTTGAATAGCTCTGGTCGAGACGAATAAAAGCACCCACTGGGAAATGGACACTAACGCACATTTGGTCTCCACAGACACGCAATGGCTTGAGAAACGCAATGGCTTTAAATTTGAGTTAAAAAAGGCAGCCCAACCCCCCCCGGGGACCTGCAACCAAATAGATCGAAATGTCCTCGTCTCGACACAACACCACTCACCGAGATGCAACTAACGTTAAACAGAGTTCAAGAAAAAACTTTTAAAAACCCCTAAGAGAATCGAGTTTAATTTATTTTCATTATCTGCTGCCCCTTTTCAATTCTTTAAGGCTTTTTCAACGTATCGAGTACATTAAATAAATCACCTGTGACTATGATTTTTCCAAAGGTGGCGCTCACTTTCGACTCGCCACTCAATCGATGCATGGTACGACATTTGTAAGAGTGAAATACGTCGTTGGCGCCCACGTCCTTGACGTGTAGTTCCCCCGAAGGAATGATCATGTATTTTTCATCTGGACCAAGAAAAATTACACGCCGAGTAAATATTTAGCGAGCGAATTGAGGAAAAAAATTACCTGTTCTAGAGGATGGGTGAATTTCTTGCGTGTTCCTAATCCAAGATGTGACGGCGACGTAATCTACGACGAAACTAGGGATATGACAGCGAAGAACGGCAGTGTTACCGGTGATAACAAATTCGTCGTAAACTTGTACTTCGTAGAACTGCATTACAACTAGAAAACAATAAATTTCAAAGTTCATAACTTAAACTTTTAAAAAAGTTTTCACGTCGACTCTGACACTATCGAATCCTTCAGTCCATTTTGTATCTGTCCTACTTGTCACTGCATTGGATGAGCTCCAGGTTAGGATAGAAAAAAAAAACGTCAAAACGTTTTTTCTCCTTTTTTTTTTCTCGGGAAATGGGTATCTTTCTCCTTGCCATTCCCATCCCCAGCGGTCATCCGAAAATCACGAAGACGAGTTATAGAGTTAGAAAAAAAATCTTTCCATTTAAGATTCAATAAATTTCAAGTCGCCTTTCAAATTCAATGATTCAAAAACCTTCAACAAATTGAACTCAACTAATATACTCAATTCGAGACTGCACGTAATAAATACTAGCAAATCGATATTTGAACATTTCACCAATTCAAATGAGTTGAGAATCTATTTTAAAACAATAGAGAAAAAAAATTTTTTTTTCCTTCTGAAGTTAAGTGAAATTGAAGATGCACAAATCCAATTAAGCGTATACGAGTCCTACAAGCCTTTCAATTTCATAACAAGTGCAATCGAATACTGCAGCTAGCACCCAAAAAAAATATTCACTGTAACTTCATGCTGTATTAAATTGCATTTGCCAATCCTTTGACGACGAAAAAAACAATTTCCCTCTTTCTTTCGACTCCATATCCAATTAAATATGGCACAAAACGATAAACTATCCCGCACACATTTAATCAGCAGTAGCAAACATTCAATGCACGTGGAGCTCAACTCAATTAAAGGCCCAATTAATTTGTTATTGCCAGCCTTAAACAGCAATCTCATGTCTGGAAAAATTGATTAAACCAAACCCAGCACCGCTTTACACTTACTTTGTCGTTAAAAAAAATGACTAAAATAATAACACGAAAGCAGAGCCGAAAAACACATTTTAATGAAACTCATCCATCATCATCATCATCAGGTAAAATATTCAAATCGCAAGCTTTTTAAAACTTTTTCAACCGGTTATCAAAACGTGAAACAAGGTAAAAAGCAAGTTCGGTGTTTGTTGTTGAAAACATCAACAAAAACTCCATTACTAGTATTAGGGTCAGTTTGACATAAGCCTTTATGCGCAGAGAGATAATTGCTTCGGCCATTTATGTTTTATTGCCACAAACGATCGCATGTCGTCGGCCCTAAAAGCGCAGAAATGTAAGAATCCATGTAACGAGCGAACACAAACTAATTTTCTTTCTGCTTTTTATAAAAAAAAAACGAAATAAAACATTCCTGGCCATTGCAAACACCTGGCATGACAATTTAATTATTTTCAATTACGTCGTTATCGTCGTTGTTTTGTAAACAACTTCATTTTTGCAGTTTTTCATCGATGTCATTGCAAATAAACCGAGTGTTTACTCACTCTTGACATTATCAGAGTCCATTTAAACTCCTTTGTTCTGCATTAAACAAATAAAACGACGTGATTGGCATGTGCGGTGTTGTAGCTTGACGTTGACTTGTCACTTTCTTTTTGTATTTTTTTTTATAGTCACACTGGGTATCAGTAGCAGTCAGTGCTATTATAAAGCTCATCTATAGAATGAGTGGGCCGGAAATTAAGTTTGGCGCGTGTTGCGTACAGCCCAGGCGCCCCAAGTGCACAATCGCAGCAGCTACTGTACTTCCATTCGCTCGGTCGATCGCTAAACTTTACAAAGATGAAATAGAATCTTGAAGGTCCAAACTTTTCTCTCAAGAGTGTCACGCCAACGGCAAACGTGCACTGGCAAAAGACATTTTTTCTAACTTTTACGAACATTTATCGCTGTAAACGGTTCGTTAAAGCTGAATTATGTGGTTAAATGTTTGGCTTTTCAGCAAAGAAAAACATGATATCATTTACGAGGAGGCTGAACAAGACGTCGATCGTAATCGTGGTGAACTCGAAGGCTATTTTCGGTATGTCGGCATTGCGTACATCAGTTATACGCGGACAAACATAGGACCGTTAGATTAATCCACCATCAAGACTTCAATTTAAGAGAAGAGAATATACTTGACCCAAATTACAGAGATCTTTTGTGATTAGAGCCCTTTAGCTTTACTGCGGCACTTGACACACATTACATTCTCCTACAGAATATAACCCAGAATATAACTACAGAATATATATTTCAGCCTCTTGTTGAATGAATTTTCCCTGCAACACTCCCATTTTTAATAAAACGACAGCAAAAAATAACAATTACCATCTAATAAAACAAACAAAAACAAAAATACACTCACGACACGTACAAAATACAAACCCTCAATTACGATTTTAGTAGTAACATCAACATCATGCTACGGAACCCAATTTAAAAATTAAAAAGAAAAAAAGAATTTTTTTCTGGGAATCACATATCCTCTTTTAATACTGTATTAGCCATAGGTTGCATCTTTCAACGTCAAATGATTCTAAGAACTCAATTTATGCATCAATTTCATCATCTAAATATTTTCTCGTAAAAATTTCTTCCCCTCAACACACTTTCTCCGCATGCCCCCCCCTTCCACTACCACCGAAAAAAATTTATATCTCGGTCGTTTGGTGGATTTTACGACAACCTCGAGTCCAGAAAGCAGCCTCTCCTAACGATATTTTGCATTTTCAACACAATTGCATCTTTCCTCGACTTATCGCGTAAATAATTCCTTTGTAAACAATCTTCAACGACTTGAACCGTAAATTACATTAAAAAATACACAAGCACACGGCGAAATAAGGAGAAAAAGCAAATTAAACGTTATCGCGATAACAAAAAAAGATAACCGTAATGAAAAAATGATATTATCTATCACGAGATAAGCTGGTCAACCACCTGCTAATAAATAAAAGAAGGAAAAAATTCACTCGAACTCGATAACTCCTAATTTTTATGTTGACTAAAGCAATTAAGTGCAATTTTTTCGTTCATGCGCACAAGAGGATTAAGTAGAGCGTTTTTACAGATAGCATCGAGATAAAAAAAAAAATAAAAAAAAATTGATGCACGAAAGGGTTTCTTCACTTCTTGCTTGGAAACCATAAAAAAAAAAGGTTAGAAAGGAGTGTTGTTTGGAGGGTTAGTGAATTTCTTTTACAACTCGTGTTGAAACGAGAATGCTTCAAGTTTATTCGTTGCTCGACACAATTGTTCATTTCTTCTTTAAAGAAAGAAAAGAAGAAAAAAAAGGTGTAAGAAAGTAATGGTGGAAAATAAGACGATTTCTGTAAATGGGTGGACATAACCGAAAGGCGACTGCTCCCGACTGCGGGAAAACAAGGGAGAAAAGGGCGTCAAAGGAGCAGAACACATTCAGTTGTGGGGTCAACTCGGGCACGAGTTACGAGCTGAATGGTGACAGAATAACGCAGCGCGAGCAAATTTTGCCACCCTCCCGGAACGGGGAGCGAGCCAACACCCCTCGTCCACACATCACAAATTTATTGGCTCGCACACAATAATAAAGTCGTGAAGCAGCCCCCTCGATGGAGCTGTAACCGTTACACGACACAACATCATTCATTTGGATTAAAGTCTCTGTAAGTAGCACTATTTTGTGGCTAATATTATTTTCTACAGTGCGGAACTTGAAGAGCTTTTTACATTTTTTGTATGAAATGAAAATTTCATTTTTTGATTTTAATATAAGGGCCCTTTAAAATAATAACCCTCAAGACCACCTACACTCTGATACTGTAAATAAAATTTCATGTATCTCAGACAACTTTTCATTCGTATTTATGAAATTATCTGATAATTACTTTAGCAACTTAAAATTCAGCCTCAAACAAATGGCGTGCATTTTAATGCCACCATTTACACGCACCGTAAAAAAAACTAACTTTTCTTTTCCTCGCTTGCGGTCTTTGCCTTTTAGAGCAAAGAAAAACGATGTTGTGTTTTGCATTCTCCGCGCCCCTCTTGACAGATCCTAAATTGGTGGCAGGAAGCACTTTTTGTCCTGTCACACTCCCAGCAATATACCATTTAAGTATTTATTTCATCGAAAAAAAGGAAGAAAGCAGGAAAAATTTCATTTTATTGAATTTAAAGGCCAAAGTTGTAAAGTTTGAAAAGATATAAAATAAAGCCATAAACGGAGTATTAAAGGTAAAAATGGGTTCTCAAGGAAAATTTTTCGACGCTATAAATATCACTCGCGCTCCGTGCCAAAAGATTATTTAAATCGGAGGTCAATGAGTGAATGAAGGATCCAAGAACTGCGCGACCAAAGCCAATTACGATTGTGAAACGCAATAAACAAGAGCTCGCAGGTCGCGATCGTGAAAAGGGATCCGTGAAAAGAGAGTGCAGCCAAGCCCCACATACGCTGCAACATCACCATAAATCAAACGATCGCACTTATTACTTCACACTCGGGCGCTTCTCGGCGACCAGATTAAACTGACTATGAGAAATTGGCTTCTTTGTCTATCCAGAGTGGTCAGTGGGCGATCTAAGTCCGATTTATCTGACTGCATGCAGTGATGAGACCTCGGGTGAAGAACCCCATTACTGTAATGACACCTTCATTGACAAAAAGAAAATTGGATTTGCTGCTTCTTCTATTAGAATGAATGACAGCAAATATGCTAGCAAAGTGAAATGGGACGAGAATGGCAGGAACCAAGTGCACATCACCGGCGAATGGTTGGGGAAAAGGATAATGGGATGGCGAGAAATGTTTCTGTCAAATGAACAAAACTGTTTGCAAATTTAACATTTATAAACAATAATGTACGATAGAAAAATGGAAGAAGAAAAATGGAATATGGTATTTCAATTTGGATCAAAGCGTTTGCTTTATTTCTTTTCCTGGCTTTTTTTAAGATAAGATTTTCCGTGATGTCAATATTTATTTTTCATCTAAATAATTTATAAAAACTTCAAAGAAATTTAAGTTATTTTTAAAATTTTTTATATTTCTGATCAATAAGCCCGAATTCACTCCTCTCCTTCCACCAACACCGGAGAATACCAGAAAGAAATGTCGTATATCGAATGATAAATCCAGCAGATCAGTTACTGACCAGCCAGACCTGGCATCGGGCCAACACCGCGCAATTCTTCGACACAAAAGAGAAAATACTTTGGCCAAAAAACCATCCTCTTATTCAGTATTCAGTGCTAAGAACCATCTCAGTTCCCCCC
>JAQIXT010000719.1:0-25680 GCA_034700445.1 Stenotaenia linearis | reverse complement strand
CTTCAACCCGGAACATGTAGCGCATGTACCCGGAAGCACAAATAGACTCGCCCACGAGTCATGTGACCCGAAATTGCCTCTAAGACGAAAAGCGTCTAGAGAGGCAGACTTGACAACGACTTGAAACTAGAAACATCTACTGTTCCCTAGTTCTCGAGTTACTTGAGTCCCTCCAATTGAAAGTTGGTCCACAACTTACAATTACCACAGAAGTTCTTCTCTTGTGATAGATCGCTATCACCAGAGTTTATAGCACTCGACTAGTTTTATCTAGTCTCGTGCATTCATCATCGAAGTCAGCCTTTGCCGCTGTACGGCAAAGCATTCACTCGCGGTCCCCCAGGATCTCTGAGTGAGAATCAACTAAATCCCTTAGACGATCAGGGCCGAATCAATCAGGAAATAATTGTCTTACAATTATTTCCCATTTTATTTCCGCATTTATTTGCGTCGTTTTAAGCAACCAGCCAGTTGCTTAGCAATTCCCCAAGTAGGGGAGAAGATCCAGACGACGCGTGCCAACACCTGAGGCAAGCCACCTCAAACGTGAAGATTTTAGTTTATTATTCACTATTTAATTATTGCTTGTTTAATTTTCCATATAATCCTAGTCATGTTTAATTTCAACTACAATTGTTAATTTCTGCGTGTAGTTCAAAGAATAAGGTTACTGTTCAATTTAAACCTTATAAATAGCCTAATTATTTAAGTACGTCACGGATCGCAACACACGCTCGATTAGAATTTTGATCTACACACATCAAGTCCGGGGTTTCCACAATCTAACGGTCAAGTAGAACGGGCCATTCGCACGGTGAAGACGATGTTGCAGAAATCATTTGACGATAATCGTGACCCCCTTTTAGGCCTTCTTCAACTACGGTGTGCACCAATCACAGGGATGGACAAGTTACCCGCTCAGCTCCTGTACTCTCGTCAGCCCCGGTCGTGAAACTTCAGAAATTGGTCAGAACTATACCCGGAGATCATCTATGCCCAGGTGTGTATACAACGGCTGCAATCATAACAGAAGAGGCACTTTGACAAACGTGCATGCCCGCTCCTGCTCTTGAACAAGGGTGATGAAGTCTGGGCACTATTTGGAAACATCTGGAAACGCGGAACGATAATTTATAAGGATTCTTCTCCGAGGTCATTCTGGGTGCAAATGGACAATGGCATCATCGTACGAAGAAACAGGAAACACTTGCGAAAAGCTCGCAACTCGCATCCACCACTCGACATCGATGACGACATCACAACTGTCATCGAGATGCCACAACCCACGGACATAATTGGAAATGCAAACACTACATGTCTAACGTGAACATGGTAGACCCTCCTCCGGTCTCATCGCGCAGTCAACCGTTAAGACGTCCAGCACACCTCAGTGACTTTGTTGTTGATTACACGTCGTGAAAATATTAGACTGTTTCCCCTTTCCCCCCCTTCATCAGTTGGCGGGAGGATGTAACGATATCTGTAATTACCCCCACCCCCTTTGCCCCTGGTGACAATCTCACCATTTCCCTTGACCCACGCATGCCACTTCCGTTATCTGAATAAAACACTTGTCACCTGTCCACCATTGTGTCCAGTCATTCTTACACTCCCAGCATGTGGAAAATCCAATCCCAGCCCATGGAAAATCCAGTCCCAAACCGTGGAAAATCCACTCCCAAACTGTGGCAAATCCACTCCCTGCCTGTGGAAAATTCACTCCCAACCCGTGGAAATCCACTCCAAAATTGTGAAAAATCCACTCCCAAAACGTAGAAAATCCACTTCCAAACCGTGCAAAATCCACTCCAAAACCTGTGAAAACCTCTCAATTCGTGTAAATCCACTTTCAGCTCGTGGAAATTCACTTTGAACCTGTGAAAACCTACCTCTCTCAATTCGTTTAAATTCACTTTCAGCCCTTGGAAATGCACTTCAAACCTGTGAAAACCTCTCTAAATTTGTGTAAATCCACTTTCAGACCGTGGAAATCCACTTTCAGACTGTGGAAATCCACTTCAAATCTGTGAAAACCTCTCTCAGTATTTAAATTTATTTTTATTTTTTTAAATTTATTTAAATTTTTTAAAATATATTTAAATATTTTAAAATTGTGCAGAAGAAAAAAAATCCTTAAAAAATCCTAAAAAATCCTTTAAAAAAACAATCCTAGTGAAAACAACTTAATCTGATGTAAAATTTCACCAGGATTTCAAAGATATCATTAGTTTTTCAATTAGATTAAGGCAAAGGCCATTAACAGGCCCTTTTAAAGTTAGAGTGGGGTGGCCATTTTGAATTTTACAGCTAAGCCACGCCCTTTTCTATGATGCAGTTTTTTCAACCAATCAAAACGTTTTCTTCTGGAAAAATTGAGAAAATATTAGAAAAATTAAGGGAGGGGGAGAGGGGAGGGGCAGATGGAGAGGGCGGGGCTGTGTCCCTCCCCCCCAGCTTTTGGTCATTTATCTTCGTCATAAATAATGAAAATATCATAATAATTCATAAAAATTTGCAATTTTGACAACAGATGGCACTGCGCAAGAAAAAGAAAATGGCTGCCACTTCATGTTATTTGTTAATGTTTTATACCAATACTTATGCTTAAACTACGCTCTCTCTTGTCTCGTCTCTTTCTGCAAGATCATCTGGGATTACTGGAGGCCTAACCAAGACATTCACCAGTGCTAGGCCTACTCCAGGCCTAGTCAGGACCTTCTTCATGCTGAATTGGGCCTACTTAGGGCCTTCTTCCTCCGGTCTAGGCCTACTTAGGGCCTAGTCAGGCTCCTCATCCAAGCTAGGCCTACTGGAGGCCTAGCTCCACCCTCCGGAGGCCTCTTGCCACCGCCAAAACTGGTGCCGTGACCAGGTCACGTCACCAGATTTTGCAGACGCAGCGGTTAATTAGACACAGCGTATGGGGGGACTTATGGCCGCAGAGGGCCTAGAGCAGTTCGTCCCTTCGAGGGCCAGTATCCCGACTACGCGACCCAGGCACAATGTGCAAGCCCGGTTGCTACCCTCGACCTCTCCGGTGTCCAACGCTAGCCCAAGGGCTAGCTAAGTTGTTTTTTGTATTGAAATAAAACATTCTACTCTTGATTATTGAAACTCAAGAAATAAGAAATATTTTATAAGAGCTTAATTCACATTATATAGTTTTACAAGTTCCATCACTATTGTAGTTTATAAAAAGCTTTTAAAATTTGAAGGAGTGACCCGATCAAGGGATGTTTTTTAATGGACCTCAAACACTAAACGGATGTTTGCTGTGGTTTGCACAGTTATCTGGGTGATTAGTGCTACAGCCGGGCTGAAAATTTCCTTGTCTTTAATCGCTCGAACGAAGATGAGAAAATTGTCAAAAATTGCCGAAAATCGTCGCAGGAAGTGACTTGAGTGGCAATTTTTGACAATTTTCTTCTCTTCCTGTCAAAGTGTGAAAAATTGCCAGGCAATTTTTTTAAGGGCAATTTTTTAATCGAGAATGGCTCCGAGGCTGGAAAATCAGGTTTCCTATTGGTTGGAAACCGAAGAGTGAAATTGTCTTTCAAAATTTTTTTTTTCAGGATTTCAAAAGTTTTTTTAAAAACTTTTGAAGATTTTTTTTAAAACTTTCGAAGATTTTTTTAAAAACTTTCGAAGATTTTTTTTTAAACTTTCGAAGATTTTTTAAAAACTTTTGAAGATTTTTTTAGATTCTCAAAGATTTTTCATTTTTTTAAATAATTTTTTTTGCATATTTAATTTATTTTTCATTTTTTTCAGATTTTTAAAGTTTTTATTTTCTAGGTATTAAAGATTTTATTTTTAGATTAAAAATTTTTTTTTAGATTTTCAAAGATTTTTTTTTAGATTTTCAAAGATTTTTTTTTAGATTTTCAAAGATTTTTTTTACATTTTCAAAGATTTTTCATATTTTCAAATATTTTTTTCAAATTTAATTTTTTTCAAATACGATTTTTTTTTAAAATTTTTTTTCTTCAAAGATTTAATGAGATTTTTGTCACATTTAGGAGGTTTTCATAAAATTATTTGTCAAATAAATCAAAAACAAACCTTAATTACCTGCAAATCTGTAATTTCAACCACAATTTTCACATTTATATTTAAATATGTTATACTTTTAAGATGTCTTAACACGTTTAAAGTTTTAAGACATTTTTAAAGGCAAGTAAGGACTTGTAGCGCCTAAAGAACTTCTTTGCTTCTTATAGTAGAAGCCATTATCCTCCATTTTAAATAAAAACCTCTAGTAAAAAGAAACAAAACACCCATCAACATTCATCAACAAATTTAATGATAAAAACTTAAATCTCCCATTCACAAAACCAAAAATGTAAATTAAAATGACCCTAATATTCTTAAAAGCTGTTCACAGGAAGCATCTACTCAATGCCTCACTTATGGGCAATTTCTTTAATATTTTCTTGCCAATTGAATTCAAAGAGTCCTTATTTCATTCTTATTGTCACTCTACTGTTGAATGACAACCATTTTTACTCTTAATATATATTTGAACTGAACTTTTTTCCTCACTTGAGATCTTATCTTGCAAGTGTTGATTAAATTGGTCCACTTTGTACTTTGTCTTCTGTGGTCACTACATATAAGGAGAAGGAATTTATTGCTCCCAAAATTCACTCTGTTGAAGCAGATCCCTTTGGAGTTGCTCAAGCCATAAGTTTTGCAGTATGTTTTGATATTTACTCAGTCTGAGTTATATCAAGATGGATTTCAGAGAGTTTGTTCTGGTGGTCATTTATTTTGCTGTTTCAAATGGAGGTAGGTTTTGAAAAAATAAGTTTTGTTTTGTTTATATTTTATAAGAAATACTGAGAGATTAGAGTTTTTGATCAATTTTAATGTTTTATAACACAAAATTTACAGTTTTCTTTAATTTTTAGAGTATAATTGCTGGTTTTGTAGTCTGAACATATTTAATGTGATAGCAGCTTAAAATAAACCTAAAGTTATGAAAAATAGATGACAGTTTGTGATAGAGATCATGTTTCATGTGATTTATCAACCAGGATTTGGAAGTGATAAGAGTAAGAAAGAATCTCGTGGAACTTAAAATTCAGTTCTCCTGAGCAAATTGATGCAAAAAAAAAATTCAGTTTTATAATTGTAAACTAAAGTTATATTAATTCCAAAACCGTTGGGAAATAGTTGAAAGTCAATCATGTTATTATCTATTAACTTCAATGTGGACTATGTTTGATTCCACGGAACAGATTTAAGTTACTTGGGGCAAAGATTTGTGATGAAAAGAGATAGTAATTGAGATCAAGTTAAGTCCATTTGATCTTGTTTACTGCAATGCAGGCCTAACTGCGACTATAGAAAAATTTGCCAAATTATATATTCATTTAAATGATTTTAAGTAATAATCAAATCATCAAATAAATTACTTTACCGTTATTGCCTATTGGTATTTATTTGTATCTACTTTCGCTTAGATCCATGGTGTTCAATACACTTGCCATTATCAGCACGAGTGGCGAAATAGTCATTAGATATTAGAATGTGGTGGATTGACATCCAACTCACACCACTAAATTTCTAAAATTCAAATTTGTATTATACAGATCCTGAAGGATACTGAGTGCAGGATAAAAGAACTCACATACTTTCATTGAATTGTATAAGTTACAGCTGTAAATCTGTAGTCCACTTTAAATTGGCTAAACGTATTGTTTACATTTTGCATATTTTAAGATGGATTCACACTGCACAGAATTTTTATCAAAGAATGTTCTTTTTGCTGTGAAAGATGTGAAAGAATATTCTTTTAGTTAAAATGGGGACTTTTTTTCTGTGTTCTTTGAAAGCAGCCAATCATGGTTCAGTAAAGAGCAAAACAAAAATGGCGGCATTTCATTTCTTAGATCGACAGTATTGAAGTGGTTTGAGCGTAACAATTTTTAATATTGCAGTACTTAAAAAGTGTTGATTTATAATGGTTATTAATATTTTACGGTAGTTTTTAAATTAATTAGAATCCATAACAAAATCAACAATAGATTGAAGAAAAATCACGAAAAACTATTTAATCTTGGTAGAATTTTCTGTAGAGTGTGAATCCACATCAATTTTGCAGTCAGAATATTCTTTCTGAAAAATTCTATATAGTGTGAATCCACGTTGACATCATTCTTAATTCCAAATCTGGAACCACAAATGCAAAATATCACAGCAGCACCTAAATCTCAACTACCATATACAGAAGATGATTCAGCTGATGCTTTTTTTCTCATTGACTTTTCTCTAATTTTCTATTTTCTTATTTAGTTCCTTCACCAGCACTAGAATCATGCGCCACAACTTGCCGTGAGAGCAATAAGCTCAGCTATCGTATTGGAAATACTTACATCTACAAGTATACCGCTGAAACGGAAACAAAAGTTGTTAGTGCTTCCAATGATTTGACCAAATTGCAATTAAATGCAATGGTTCACATCACTCCTGTGTCAGAATGCAATATGGAATTAAAGGTAAAGATTTATTTCATTTATTTCTTTTCATTAACAAATATTTTCTATTAGTTTCATGATGTACACATTGAGCAGTCGAATTCGAATGGAGTGGATGCATTGGATCCAATGAAACTAAGAAGTTTTAAAGATGAATTAGAAACTCACCCAATAATGTTTGCATACGTGGACGGTGTTGTAGATCACGTTTGTCCTCAAACTACTGATTCAGTTTGGGCAGTTAACTTCAAAAAAGGGTTTCTAACAAGTTTGCAAAACACAATGAAAGACATAAATCAAAATGAAGTGGTAACTGAGGTGAGTAATATAATCTGAATCATAACTATTAAATGCAATCAATGTCCTAAGGCAATTTCCCAGAGTAACCCCTATCTTATGTCAAACACTGCATATAATGTGAGCTCCAAGCTGTTTCCCAAGCTTTCTCTCCCATACTACTCCCATTTATACTCAAACCACTGTGCATCTAACATTACAAAAAATATTTCTCAATGTTTGCAGACGGATTTATCTGGAGACTGTTTAACTAACTACAAAATCAGTAAGCGTGGTTGGTCTTTAATCTCCATCACAAAGACTAAAGATCTGGATAGCTGTAGCAAAAGAGGTGGAACTGAAAATACAGGCATGCAATTTGCACCTTACTTCTCAAATTTAGTAAGTTTTTTTAGATTTTTTATTGAAATTTATACACTGATTTTTAAATATCACTTTTTGATCTTGCAGGCATCCAAACCTCCTCCTGTGCTTAAAAGTGAGGTTGTGTGTGATCAAGAGATTGATACTGAGAATCACATTGTCCAATCTGTGAACTGTGAAGAAACCCATGTCTTAAAACCATTTTCAAATGGTGAAGCTGGTGTTGTAACAACAACAAAACAAAAAGTTGAATTTGTACAGAGTGAGCGTTCAACAAGAAGAACAGGTTAGTGGTAAATGCTTGCCAAACCTATATAAGCAAAGTTTTGTTTATTTTTTAGTATTGCCAAATACAATACGAACTTCACTTCTCTATGATTATCAAAAGTTACCAGAACATCTAAGTGGCAATGTGCAAGAAGTGCAGAACGTAATAGAAGAAATGTGTACATCGCAGACAGTTATGGCGCAAACACCAAAACTTTTTAAAAACTTAGTAACCAAAATGCGACAATTAGATGAAGACCAACTTCTGAATGTATATGTTGCAGTCAACAGTTTATGTCCTGGAAATGAAGTTATTGCTAAGTAACACATTTTTCATTTGGTGCAAAACAGAATTGTAGAAGTTTTGATTTGATTTGTTAGAAAATACTACTTGGATGCCTTACAAATGACTGTAACAACTGCATCTGCTGGCTTCATGGTTAGGCTAATGCAAAGTGGTCATGTTGGTGACGAAACAAAAGATTCTTGGTTACTGACTTTAGCTTTAATACCATCACCAACAAAAGCTTTTCTCATGAAATTTGCTGTGAGTTTGATTTATAGAAAATAATACTTAATAATTAGTTGTGTTTAAAACATCGCAGATACTTTTGGATGATCATGAGCCAAGAAAAAACACACTTTTAGGACTTTCTGCACTAATTCACACCTATTGTCATCAACCAAGTGTTGATTGTTCAAGGGATATGGAGATAAAGTCTTTTGCTGAGAAGTTTACTAACAATATTAAGATTGGTTGCAATGCTGAAAAAAATGTTACAGAGAAGGTAATTGCTGTACTTTCTGCTTTGCAGAAGGCAAGTTTTACGATACTATTTATATTGTTTCAGACATTAATTGCTTTGAAGGCAATTGGAAATATTGGATATCTAACAAGAGCTGAAGAGAAGATAACAAACTGTTTTGTTAATCCTGAAAATAATGTCGAGATTCGAATTACAGCAATTGACGCACTTCGACGGTGGCCATGTGATACAAAGGTACCATGACCATTGTTTTAATGAAAAGATTTGCTGAAATAATCATTAAATTATTTCAGCACAAGTCACTGCTGAAACTTCTCCTTGATTTTGATGAAGATGTTGAAGTGCGACTTGCATCTTACTTGTCGTTGATGCAATGTCCAAGTCGTCAGACTCTTGAAACAATTCATCAAATACTGAAAACAGAGCAAGTGAATCAAGGCAACTATTCTATTTTGATTATTGTTTCCAGGATGTTAATAATTGCATTCCATAGTTGGATCTTTTATCTGGACACACCTTAGGAATTTACAAAAAACAAGCATGTCTTCTATGAATGAGATCAAACAAATTGTCCAAAGTTTTATATTGCAACAGAAGTTCTCAATAGATGCACTGAAGTTTTCAAGAGCCTATGAAAAGTCATTTTATTTAGACGAATATAAAACTGCTGTACATGGACAAGCAAATGTGTTCTTCTCACCAAAGTCATATCTTCCTCGTTCATTTTCAACAAATCTGACGGTTGAGATTTTTGGCCATCCTATTAATTTGCTAGAAATTGGAGGTCGAATGGAAGGATTTGAAGAATGGGTTGAATCATTTTTTGGACCAAATGGATATTTTCCAGATAAATCAGTCCAAGGTATATTAAGATCTGGGAAGGATGAGAAAAAAATTGATGATCAGCACATTGAAGAACTGCACAATCAGGTATCTCTAGATTATTTATTCATAAATATCAATAAATGATAAAGTGATTTAATAATCGAATGTTTCAGTTTGATGCCAAATCTCAATTCCAGTTGAATCCTCAAATGTCAGCATTTATGCGGTTATTTGGCAATGAAATGTTCTATAATCGTTTCGACAACAAACAGAACTTAAACAATTTGATATCCAACTTTTTCAACCAAGAAGAGACATTCATAACTCAAAGCCTATCATTTCTTGATACATCACTTATAATTCCCACACAAATTGGATTACCTCTTAATCTTTCCTTAAATGGAAATGTAAACTTGCAATTACTTATGAAAGGTCATATGGATATTCAACAAATATTAAGAATGGATTGTGACATCAATGGCTACATTAAGCCCAGTGCTGCCATTCAGATAACAGGATCAATGACTGTCAACATACCAGATTTGGCATTTGGTGTCCAACTAGATGCAACAATGCATTCAGCTACATCTATCTCAGGAAAGCTTGTGCTGAAAGGTGGTCGTTTGTGGAACATTCAGATTGACGCTCCAGAAGATAGGATTGATGTAATTAATATCAATACTCAACTGTTTTTTCTGGAAGGAAATGATAAACAGAAGGCTGTACCCAAATTTACTGCAGAAAGAGTTGATACAAACACTTGCACAGGATTATTAACACAAAACATCCTAGGAATAGATGTCTGTGCTGAGTTTTCCTATCCGAATGCTCTTGAACGAGCAATGGTCCCAGAATTTCCATTGACTGGATCAAGTTTGTTTTCTATTTATATCAAAAAAGTGGATCCTCAATTG
Organism: Stenotaenia linearis; assembly: GCA_034700445.1. Taxonomy (NCBI): domain Eukaryota; kingdom Metazoa; phylum Arthropoda; class Chilopoda; order Geophilomorpha; family Geophilidae; genus Stenotaenia; species Stenotaenia linearis. The sequence continues at coordinate 15,768 of JAQIXT010000719.1, read as the reverse complement.
TCATCATATAATTTTGAATATCAATGGGAAGATATAAAAGTATAGCTTGTGAATTTTCATGGCAGTGTTGATATCAGAAGGTATTGTTTTTTTTTATTTTGTAAAGATTACAGATCAATTCGTAAGAACTAAGCGATTATATTTTGATACACTGGGATCGTCTACTGATCGGCAGTTTTTAGCTGAATTTCATTTAAATGAGCCCCAAAAGACCATAGAAGCTAGTTTGAGAACACCATTTAAGAAGTTTGGGATGCAAGGTATGGTTTAATGCAGATAGCACAAGGATGTCTGTAAGATGTCCTGTTATGTCAGTAGATAATCTTAAAACATTCTGGGAACTACAGACTGTCCCAATTGTGAATATCCATTGAACTATCCATATCAGATCACACAAGATATTAACTGAATCTGTACTGAACATCCAAACAATGTGAGGATGCTCAGTTAAATTTTAGTACCATTCTGTTGAAAATTTCCAGATGACCAATTGATAATGCTCTGTGGAGATGCATGGAATTTCAATTATTAGGTTATCTGTGTTCTGGATGCACTCAGGATGTTTTATGGACTTCTTGTGCTATCTGAGAATAAAGTATCCAACTTCTATATTTACTGTAGCTTTATATAATGTTATAGGAAAACTAATTAATGAGGAGAATGACAAAAAACTGGATGGTGTTATTACAATGGATGATGAGGAGAAATTTGTTCTTAAAGCTGAACTCAGAGCTGAAGAACATGGCAACATCAAACGATTTACTCCAAAATTTCACATTCAAGTGCCCTATTTCAGACCTATTGATTTGAATGGTTTTCTGACCATAGAAAAAGATGTTAAAGTTGCAGTGGATCTGACATTGGAAAATCTAACTCTTCGTCCAATAACTCTATCAGGTATAGTAATGTCAATGATTATTGTTTATTTGCTTATTTCTCTACATTTCAAGGTGATATGAGAGTTGCCAGCAATGAATACAATGTAGATTTCACATTTGTATCATACTTTGTGACAACAAGTATTCAAGGAAATTTCAAAAAAGAAGAAAGAAATATCAATGGCAATGTTGGTCTGGATATCAATTTACTAGAGCGTTGGCATAAGAATTATGGACTGACATTCAAGTATGCAGATGAATCATTATCTTTATCATCACGAAAGTATACTGCCAGTGCAGAACTCCAAGGATCTGGATTGCGACCATTGCGAATTGGTTGGGAATTGCAACAAACAAACAATTATATTGTAAATCAATTAGATTTCAAGGGTTCTGGAAGATTATTAACGACAAAGCTAGTGTTAGCATATGAGAAAGGTATGCAGAACTGATTTCTAATATTACCAATAATCTCATTTTCTTCATTTCTCAATCTGATTTATTGATAGATACAAGCAATTATGAAAAATATACAGCAAGATTTTATGCTAAGTCATCCTATAATGTTGGTTGGACTTTGATAGCAACACATCAGAGAAATGATGGTTCAATCACTTCTTCAATTGAACTTCAGAAAGGCAACAGTGTGCTGGGCAAAATTCAAGGACATCTGCATGCACATTTAAACCCATTAACAAATTTAGGAGCTGAACTGATTGTGCAAGTAAACCACTATGATGTCAGAGCTATGGCAAATGTGAAAAAATTAAATTTGAATGAATATGAAGGAAAAATAGATATCCAGTTGCAACCAGAAGAAAAGGCCCAAATTGTTGTCAGATATCATGATTACAGCAATTATAAAGCTAAAAGACATTCCATCCAAATTGATGCTACTTCTCCTTGGAGTGCCCCACTCTTAGTCAAAAGTGATTTAAAAGTGGGAAAATATATTTTTTCAACTAATAATATAGTGAATGTCAATGACAAAGAATATTCAGTGCTACTGGACTATGACCCAAAAAGCAAGAGTGGACACAACTTCAAAGCAGCCACATCAATTGATGGGAAATTGTATAGTGTTACTTATCAATCTGAACGTGGTACAAAAACTATTGTTATAAATCTTCAGGGCTTGAGTTCTGACCCAATAAATATAAAACTGGAATTCACTAAAAATGAAACAGACGTTATCGGAGATGCCAGAATTGCCTTGAGTTCTGACAAAGAGAATAGTGTTAGAGTGGAATACAGCAAGCGAGATCATGGCTTCCGAATTTCTCTTAAACTTGACAACATTGCTGGCACACATGAAGCCAATTTGGAAACTAATACAATTGGAAGAATAAATGGTCAATCATTTTTGCATGAAACAACTGGAAATTTGATTACAAATAACAAGGAATATAAAACTCGAATTAGATTCAGGAATACAAGACGAAATGAAGCCGTTGCAACTACCATTAATGCACTTCTGAGCCTTCATGATCGTGTTTACAGACTAGAAGGAAATAATCAATTTCTGGATAAGAACTGGGTTGGAAGTGGAAGATTTTATGATAGTCAAAGTGAAAAGTATGAATTAAAAACCAGTGGACGAATATCCAAATGGGATTATCCTGAATATGACTTTAATGGAAAAATTGAAGTTTTGGATGATAGATATGTATTTGCTGTAGATCATACCAATACAAAGCAACAATTTGCATCCAGTATGAGGCTGCCAGCTTTATGGATAAAGAGACCATTAAATATCAGCATTCACGGTGCTCAGAGACAAGACGAGATCAGCAATGAATTATCTGGAAAAGCATCTCTTCAGTTTGAAAATGCCAATGCTTATTCTATTTCTGGAACTCTAAGAAAAATTGGATATGAAAAACTTCTTGACATTCAAATTGGACAAAACAGTAAACAGAGCATCATGCAGTTTAACATGCAATTCTTTAGGAATAACAGAAAAGCAGGCCACACAGCTGCATTTATGTATTCAACACATAACAAAGACATTAAAGCTTCTGTAAAACATGAATGGGGTGAATCCAAATTCACTTCTAATATTGAAGCATCATTGACGCCCAAAGATTTCTTTAAGTTTGAAGGAATTGCTTTTTGGCAATCACACGATGGGATGAAGTTGTCAGGTGATCTCAAAAGTTCATCTGAAAGTTTAAAACATCTTTCTTTTGAATCCAGTCATGAATGGAGAAGAAGCATGATGAGAAATTCATTTAATATTCAAATAAATGGTAAAGAGATGGCTAGACTTCTCTTAGGAGCTATTATTCCATCAGTCAAGAATGCAACTATAGAATTTGGTATTGGTTTACCACAATGGATAGATATGAACAGCAAGTTTGCTTATGCCATTGATCACAAAAAGCTGGAAGCTTCATTGGATGTGGTCTATGATAATGACAAAATCAATGCAACAGTAATGGCGCACATCACTTCAAACGGTGAACTACATAGTGAATATAAAATGACAACAAGTTTCAGTAAACTTCCATACTTGCATGTCAGTTTACATCACATCCCAACATCAAAATTTACCTTTAACACTTTGGGTGAAGTAAAGACAACTTCAAAAGAGTATCGTGTAAAGATAGAACAGGAAGCAAATACCAATTTCAAGCACTCTTCTAGTATATGGTATGGAAATGAAAAAAAATATGGATTAGATGTCCAGAAGAGACATGAAAATTTTAAACATATTTTTACATTAGAAGCAATTACACCAAATGAAAGCTATGGACCATATGAAGGGGAGTTTTCGTGGTCTAATGACAGAGGCATTCAAGAGCTGAAGGTTGGCCTTGAATATGCACCAGGAAATAAAGTGGGATTTGGAGCATCAACTGATGTAGGCCAAGATAACGGGAAACTAAATGTGGATATTCAAACTACCTATGAAAATTTTGAAAGGATATCAGTTGGTGTGACTTACAGTTTAATTGAACCCATGCAAATTGATGTTGATGTGAAATGGGACAATAATAAGAAAATTGAAGCTAATTTCCTTGGACATTTTTCACCAAGAAAGAGTGACATTAAAATCAATGCAATAACAACTTTTAGTGGTTTTGAAAATATCACTGCAGGACTTCTGTATGACTTCCGTCCAACAATTCGCAAGAAATTGCTGACAATGTATGGTTCAGTGAAAGACCAAATAGTGAAATTGCAAGGATCAGCATTGCACAATAAGAATAGTGGAGAAGGTGATGTACTGATTAGCACACCATTTCAAGAATGGGAAATGGTTGGAGCAAAATTGAAGTTTAATCCAAATAGAGATGGCCATACTGTAAGGGCTCAAGTCAGAAGAAATGAGCAGAAACTTGAAGGCACATTAATACTGAAGCCTCTTCGAATAGTTGCAAGGATGCGAACACCGTATGAAAACTTTCGTTCAATGTTGCTGGAATGGAAACTGGACAGAGATGATCGGACTTTAATGACATCAATTGCAGTCAAGAAAGACAGTTTTGCGTTTGAGGGAAGTGCAAAATACAAACAAACAACTGCAGAGGATTTCATAATTGATGCAAGAATTTCCATGCCTTCAATAAATGTCAAACTTGGAGTCACTGGAACTGCACATATGACTCCAGAGAAGATCCAAGGGAATTTAAAACTGAATCACAACAACAATGAAATTGAAATGGCAGGAGAAGTAACTAATAACATAAAAAATAAAAAGTTAGTTTTGAAATTTTTATCACCACTGCATGAATTTGAGGCTGTTTCTGTATCAGCATCTTATGTAAACAGAGACCCATTCCATCACATTGCACTGTTTAGTGTTGAACACAATTCAAAAGCTATACAAGTTACAGCAAAACTGATTCATGAAAATTCAGCAGTTCTTGCTGCACTGGGTCTTACATCTGATTATACCTTGATTCCATCATTCCTTGTGTCTGCAGAACAAGATTCTTCAACTCCAACTAAAACTGCTGCATTCATTCTTAACCTGGGAGGAAAACACTTGAAACTGGAAGCAACCTCTACAACTGAGTACACAAAAAGAGAGGGATCATTGAGTTTTGCATCAAATTTTGGTGAAGTTGAAAAAGCATACTCTGGATCCTACAGTTACGATTTAGGAAGACCACAGAAAGTAATGCACCTACAGTTCACTAACGACGGAAAAACAATTGATGTTCGCGGCACTTACGAATTTAATACTGAACAACATCCTGGTAGTCTAGTATTATCACTTGAAGACGGCATTAATGGTGAATATGTTTATGCTTTAAATATCAACCATGAATTGCTGAATCCAGTGAAAGTAATTGATTTTATAATACACAAAGGAAACTGGATGACTGACTTTGAAGTAAAATGGAGTGTTGCTGATGGTGTTTTACAATTTTCATCTGAGTTAACAGTACCAGGCTTGGATAAAGTGTTCTTAGAGGGAGAAATTGAAAAGAGCTCCATGAAAATGAAAGTTGGTCTTAACCAACACATTACTGAACTATCTGGAAGCATTGCCAGAGAAAATGATCAAGGAACGTTTTCACTGTTTTCAAAATCTACAGTTCAATCTTTATCAGACTGGATAGTTAAGGGAGGCTACAATATTCAAACAACAACAAAGAGTTTCTGGATACAGATGAATGGTAGTGGTAAAGAAGCAGAAGTCACTGGAAGTTATATGTTGGAGCGTGCTCAAGGAAGGATGGAACTTCACTTAAAAGCCAGTAATGAACATTTGCAAAAGTCAGGGTCATTGATGGCTCATTTTGATTTGAGAAGGCATCAGCAAAATGCAGGAATTAATATAAAGATGAATGAGGAGGCAATTGATATGAAGTTAACTTGGATACCAGGAAGGCATAAAGGTGCAATGAAAATTCATATAACAACTCCAATACCTGGTTATACATCTATTGGAGCTGAATTACAATATAATCTAGACCGAGCAAAAACTGCAATATCATTTTATGTTCAGTGGTCTGACAGTAAACGAATTTCGGTAGATTTATCGATGTCGATTGTGAATATCACTGGAAGTCTAATCATCAATACACCTTTTCCCAACACGAAAAGAATTGAAGTAAGATTAGAACCAAGTTTCAATTCTGAGAAGAAGAATATCCAATTAAGCATTCGGTATGGAAACCAGAAAGAGATACAACTCAACATGGATTGGTTCAAGCATCGACAATTTGGTGAATTGGTGTTCAGAGTAGACAGTAGTTTTGATGACTTTAAAAGATTTCTGGTAAACTTTACTTATGATGTAAGGCTACAAAATCAGATGCGATTAACAGTTTCATGGCCTGGAGAAATGGCCGATAATGACCTACTGGCAACATACGAGAATCATGGATATAAGATGGTTAATGCCCAAATCAGTTTTGGAGCATTTGCCAGAGTTTTCAGAATAAACCAAATGAATTTTGTGTATGATGTGAGAACTGAAAACAAATGGGGTCAATTTCTAATTGAAAAAGACAGTAAAAAAGTGGAAATACGCCTCAACAGCAATCCGACAAATCTTTTGCGCCTGATTCTGCACACTCCACACCCCAACTATGAAACAATTTCTGGTGAATTATCAATTAACAGTGTGGAAAAATCTGCACTGATAGAAGCTAGGTGGAATCAGAACACCATAGAAATATCTGCAGTTTCCTTATTGAACATTCACAAAGGCCATCTTGAAAGCAGCATAAGAAGTAATTGGGAATTACTTCAAACTGGGAAAATCCAACTGCAATATGATATCAAAGCTATGAGACCATTCATTTCTGCTCACTTCAACCACAATCAAAATAATTATAATTTTAATCTTGAAACATCAATATCACTATCTGAACACTTTACTATACGCTATCCTCTTGCGCATAAAGATTCAACTATTATAAATGTCACTCTAAGTTGGCCTAGTGAAAAGAAAATAGAATTTATTGTTGAAGGAAATCATAATGAAGATAGTGGCTTTGCTTCAATCAAAATGAAAACACCCTTTTCTCCATGCCAAAACAACTTTATCAACACAGAATATAGTCTCAAGTCTTCATTGTGGTTTCTTAAGTTCAACTCAGGTCTTTGTGAAGAAGACACTGACATAGTTGGAGAAGTGCAAATAGCTAACAGGAAATGGACAACATATACATATTGGAAAAGTGCCTTCTTTGCTTCTGGCTCTCTGGATGGGGAACTGGATCTGGATGTTGCAGGAGATAATGGATGGCTTACACTGCAATGGGCATATTCCACTATTGAAGTCAAGGGCAGAGTGAGTGTGGATAATGGGAAAATGAATACGAGATCGGTTCTACGGAATTCCTTCATGGAAAACAATGTTATAATTGTCGGAAGTTATGATGGAAGTTCAGATAGCCATAAATTTGACTTTGCAATAAACTTAGGCGAAGATGAAATTCGGATTTTGGGAGAAGTGGATACTGGAATATCAGATGGACAACTGAGACTTCTTACACCAGTCAAAGGAATGGAGGATATTTCCTTCAAATTGAAGTACATCAAAGACAAGCAGAAGTTACTGGGGGATTTGCTCGTAGCATGGGGATTGCAAGAAAACCAACAATTCAAAACCAAGCTCTTACTGACAACAAAGAACTTGAATTTTGACCTGAAATCTCCATTAAAATTCTTGAGAAATGTACATGCTAGTGGCACAGTAGACACAATGAAGGAAAATTTTCAAGTTGAAGTAAATGTCATATTGAATGACAAAACTCTATTACAATCTAATATCAAGTGGCAAAATAATTTACCCAGCCGGCTGTACACTAGCTTTGATTTTTATACACCACTATCAAAAAACATATCATCAAGCCTTGCATTTCTGGATGCCCAAAATACCAAATCAGTGGCATTATCTCTGACAGCCCACAAAATGCTGATTCATTTACATTCGTTACTTGATACTAATTATCAGAGGGTTTTGTTAAATGCAACAGCAGCACTTCAGTTTGGCAGTACTGTAATCAACACAATTGCTAATTGGCATGATCATGAAGGTGGAAGAATTGATGTTATAAATGACAATTTTGCATTTGCTGGAAGATACCAAAAGCTGCCCAAGCACAGATCATTTGACTTTCGCTTAACTTTGAAGGAATCCACTCACACTTTAAAAGGGTCAATGGAATTACTTGAAAATTCTGTGGACTTCATTGCAGACTTGGTTACACCATTGTTGGGAAAATGTAATGATTGTACTCATTCAATCAATGGATATTTTCATTGGAAAGATAATACAATTGATGGCAGTGCAAAAATTAGTTCTCCGCTGATCACCGGCGCTGAAACACAAGTGAAATGGCATGGCACAAAAACAAAAGACAATATCAACTTTAGATTAGAAGCAACACCAGACCACAAAATACAAATTAAAATCCAAAGAACTTACGAAAAAGGAATAAACATCCTATTTGATTCTCCAATCACATCACTGAAAGAAATTGATGTTGCACTTAGAAAAACTGACAATAGTTATAAAATAATGGGATTATTGAAGAATGAAATGGATGTGTTTGAAGCTACCATTTCTGGTAGTAAACCACATCCGAATAAATACACAGCTCAGACAGAAATGTCATTACAAACAAGGCATGGAAATCATTTGTTGTTTGCATCTACTGACTTGACGCCAGAACTTTTTATTGGACGCCTACTATTCAATTCCCCATCACTTAATGTTGATTCTCTTAGCATTGATGCTCAGATTGGAAAGAGAAGACCAGAAGAATTAATCGCTAAATTAGATGTGCAAACAAGAAGCAAGAAACATTGCAAAATTTTATTGTTGCTGCAAAAACTTGGGAATGAGAGATTGATGAAAACCAGTTTTGACACAGACCATTTTAACATCAAAAATACATCTCTACAAGCAAATCTGACATTGGAAAGAGATGTTACATTTCAGTTATCTGTGGGAAGGCTTTCAACTTATCATTTTCTCTCACTGATTAACAGAAGAGATCAACTAGAAATTAAAGTCAATATTTTGTTATTCAAAGACAGCCCATCAGAAAAGAACATTTTATTTAGTATTCAACGAATGACATACAAAAGAATTGACTGTCATTTCTCAATCACACCTTCAGGAGGACAAAGGAATGCTGAATTTAATCTGTCCATTGGAGATGGTATTGCTTTCAATATTAAACTGGATACTCACAAAACTGGTGCAATTGCAGTAAGTGGGAATTTATTTTTCCAACATCCAAAATCAGAAGTTCGATTCGAATACTCAAAAGGTTACAAGAGGCATTCATTGTTTCATGCATATCTATTGATAGAGCCAACAGTCACTTTCAATGTTGAGGTCATAACTCCACTATTTAAACCCAATGAGATCATAATGAAAGTTAATGTAGACACTAGAAGAAATGAAATCCAAATTCAAGGTGATCTGAGGTTTGATGGAAAGACTTATTCAACTAGTGGGTTATTGAGTTCCCAAGAACGACTCATTGAAGGACATTTAACAATATCTGGAAGTTGTTGCAAACCTATAGAACTTATATTGGAAATTCAAAAGGAGGACAAACATGGACACTTATTTCTGAATTTACAAACTGGTGATGGCAAGTTTGAAGGCAAAGGCTCCTACCAAATGACAAGTTATGATAACTTTAATGTGGATTTTCTATTAACAACTCCATATGAGAACGTGAAGTGGATCAAGATTGTTACTGATTATGCAAAGACTGATGAAATAAATGGAAATTTAGAAATGTCATCATCACACCAAGACCTGAATGGTTTTGCTATTAAAGGGACTTTGGATCCTTCTAAAGGAAGACCAAGGATTAAAATTAGTGTAAGAACTCCGTTGGATGCACTGCCATCTTTGCATGCTGATGGATCATTGCATTATAATGAAGACTTTTCCAATACTGCACTTGATTTGACAGTAACAGTAGCAGAGAAAAGATACAGTGGTCATTATAGCTCGCAAGTGAACACCAGGAATAGAGCATTAGACATTACCATAACATCTGGTATTAAGGTGAACAATTACAAATATGAATTCAAGTTTGGTGGTGAATATGCTGAAAAGAAGAGCATTGGAATGTCACTAAAAGTTATTGTTGCTGATAAAGAAATATTTTCAAGTAAACTACATTATATGTATGAACATTCAGCCCACCATGTTGAAGTTGATGTAATAGTGGATAAATCTGAAAACTACATTGCAAAGTTTAAAATATCACCTGAAGTGTACAAAGTAGACATTGTTACTCCAGAAGTAAAGAAAATGTCAGCTGAATATACATCATTACAGCAAAGAAATTTCAGGGAGTCTAGTTTGGAGATTTATGATAATAGTGATCGGAAGTGGTTCATAAGCGTAAATATTGGAGATGGCCTTGTGAACTTCAATGTTGAAACACCACTTACTTATCTTCGTTCAGCCAATTTCATTACCACAAAAGATTATGCACAAAATAAAATAATGTTTTCTTATCATGGAATAAGAGACATTGAAGGAGAATTATCTAAACAAGACAATTCTTATACTTTCCAAATGACAAATCCTCTTCAGTTATATGCAACTTGGAGTGCAAGTCCCAGGGTGAATGGTGTGAGGACTATTACAGGAGAAATAATAACGAACACAAACCAAAGAGCAACAACAACCACATCATTCATTTACCACAAGCAAGATGATGAAATTAAATTGACAATCGAATCACGTGGACATTCTTTGCTGTTAACTGCATTAAGTGAAAGAAGGGAGACTACGAAATATCATGGACTGAACGTCATCTTTGACGGAAAACCTCTGTTTAGGCTCAACACAACCGCAGATGAGAAATATTTGTATGAAAGTGTTGAAAAGTCAATTATTTTGTCTCTCTGGTATCCAGACAATGAGATTAGTTTGAAATTAAGACAAGAGACAGGATCAAATATCTGGAGCAGTGGTGCTTGGATCAGTTTTGAACCTGGAAGAACATTTGGATTAATAGCAACTGTAATACCTTACAATCATTTAAATCTCAGGCTGCAAATGCCAGAAGAAACATTGTATTTCCAAATTATGCAAATATCAGCTAGCAAAAAAGAACCTTACCAAATACAAGCATACTTGGGTTACGTCAACAGACCAGATCTAAAAATCGAGTTTAATTTGAAATGGAAGAAGGCAAATGGACGATCAGATTGTGAACTTGTACTCTCTCAACCAAAAGGTGCGATAAGAACTAGAATCAATCTTTTTGACAGTGAAGAGGAGTTAAACTTCAAATTCCATTTTGAAACTGAACTGGAATCAAGAGTGGAGTACAGCATAACTACACAAGCAACTTATAACAAACCAAGCAAGATATTAGATATTGAGATAAAACATCCTCCACATTTTGAAAGTGTAAAACTGTCAGCAAATATTGAGTCACCTAATGGTAAAGACATAATGAGAATCAATCTTATGAAAAGAAATATGCAACATCATACTGAAAAGATATTTGAAGCAATAGCAGAAGTAAATGACACATCTTTACTGCTCAATTACATATATGGTAAAACTTTTATATAATCTATGCAGCTAAGGCAAAATATCTTCAACAGTCAATATACTTTCAATAACTGAAAGGAAATATCGTAACTTAAGGCCCGGTGCAAATGGAGGCATGCTCTCGTGCTTGCATTCACGCTTACGCTTGCCTCCATTGTTCCTTTTGTTAACTGTGCATGTGCAAGAGCTTAAAAATCCAAACGGCTTGGATTTTTAAGTGCTTGCACATGCGCAGGAACAATGCAAAATGCAAATTTGGATTTTTAAGCTCTTGCACATGCACAGGAACAATGCAAAATGCAAAATGCATTATTAATTCTTAAAGAAAAATGCATTGTTATTGCTTAAAGCAAAATGCATTGTTAATGCTTAAAGCATAATTGATTGTTAATGCTTAAAGCAAAATGGATTGTTAATGCTTAAAGCAAAATGCATTGTTAATGCTTAAAGCAAAATGCATTGTTAATGATTAATGCAAGATGAATTTTCATTGTATAATGCAAGATATACATTCAATGTCTAATGCAAGATATACATTCAATGTCTAATGCAATATATACATTCAATGTCTAATGCAAGATATACATTCAATGCCTAAAGCATGATAAATATTCAATGCACAAGGCAAGATCAATTGTCAATGCCTAAAGCATGATAAATATTCAATGCTAAAGGCAAGGTGCATTTTCAAAATTTATGGCAAAATAAATTTTTAATACCTAAAGCTTAAACCATTTTCAATCGCTAAAGTAAAAATATATTTTCAATCTCTAAAACAAAATATATTTTCAATGCTCAAAATAAACATGCATTTTCAATGCACTAAAGTTCTTAACTTATTCTATATTTACAATACCATTAAGATAGCAAATATTAAATATTTTCTTTAGCTTTCCTTCCTTATCATCAATTGCGTTGGCTGCTAAAACATAGTCATACCTTTGTTGATTTTTATAAAATTTTGTGCTAATTTGTTATTTTAGACAATGGTAAAAACATTATGACTTTGCTATCTTTACCATCACCAAAGACAATCACAGTAGATGTTGGTCATGGACTTCATGAAAGTCAAGTAATCGATTTAAAGCTTTCTCTAACTCTCACTTTGTCAAGCATACTGACTGGTAGCATTAATTGGAGACCTGGTGCACTTTTGGCAGCTATAGTAAAGAATTGAATATTTAATGATTTAATGGGTATAATCAAATCTATTACTCTAAAAGGATGAATTTGTAGCCGGCTACTTTGATACCAAGGAGAAGGCAAAAGAACTTAGTATAAGGCTTCAAGAAACATTAAACACAGCATTGCAGCATCAAACAGACCACACAATACAAGTTCTAGAGGCCATAAAGGAAAGAATTTTAACAACCTGGGAGAAGGAAACAATGAATTTCAAAGCTGACTTGAAAAACTTTGCAAACCAAGTAAAGGAATTCTATAACGATGACAAATTTGGATTACGCTCTTTTGTGGAAGGACTTGAGTATGTATTCTAGGTATTAATAAAATAAAAAACATACATTTTCTCTTTCTTCCAGCTTGCCTATTGGTTCTAATCTTGACATGATTTATACTTTCACACTGGATGCATTTAGTCATGCTTCATATTTACTACAGCATGGTTTGGAGAAGTTTTTTCAGTGGTTTGGCTCTATTGGCAATGATATTTCATCATCAATGGATCAGTTTGTTTTAAGCATTCAAAAAGGAGTCCATGATTTTGCTCAAGATCCAGATGGTTATGTCAGACAGATCCATAAGCGCTTAACAGCACCACTCACTGATATATCGGCATATATAAAAGAAAAATTATTTAGTTTGGCGTCAAGGAAAATTGCTCCACAAATCAATTTTTTGATCGAACAGCTAGCTGTCAAACTTCAACAAATTTCCAATGATATGTCAGGTAAACAATAGTTATTTTCTTGCAAATAGTTAAAGGTAACAATGTTTGTTTTCAGCACACATGAAGGTATTGTTTAGGTCATGCAAGAGAGTTCCAGTTGTCAGGCAATTGATGTACTATGTGAATGATTGGATACCTGACAGAGCTACTTTTCAAGTTCTAAAGGATTATTACCAAAAATTCGTTTCACAATTTAAACCCATTCTAGAAAAAGGCTCAGAATTCGTTGAATTTTGGACCAAACATCCTGCAGTTATTCAAATAAGAGACTTTGCTTCAAGAATATGTGATGTGGTAAGTCTTAAAATGGTTAACCCTCAAACAAAAACAATAACAACAGACTAATCATAGATGTTGCTATTATTTCATCAATATTGATTAAAATAGTTAAAGCATTATTGATGATGAACTAACAGATCCCATTTACAGCTTTCTTGGACATCCAATTACTTGGAAATTAAAAAACATGCCAAGTTCTTAATGACAACAACTATTAACCAGCTTAAGGAAATGAGTATGCAGTGGATTCAGGAAATGATCTCTGATTTGCCACAACCACTATGGCTTCGTCCAAGAATGATGGTAGACATGGAGCAAGGGCGTGCAAGTTTTTATCAACAACTCCCAATGGAGTGGGAAAGTTTCAAACAATTACCAACGTTTAAATTTGATGAACAATTGGATAAATTTAAGAAATGGAAAAATCAAAGTCTTGAAAAGATTCCTGATTTTTCATTTTCCGATCTGTGGAACAATTTGTGGTCAAAACTGTCATTCCGCTATGCATTTGCACCACAGTTTGAAGGTACAATAACCAATAATATTTGACTTCTGTAATTCTTTTTTGTGCTTAACTGTTTCAGGCAGAGCTATATTGGCTGGAAAGCAACATTACAAGACATTTGATGGCCGCTATTATGAGTTTGCTGGATTATGCAGTTATGTCTTACTTCGAGACTTCGTAGATGGAAAGTTTACTGCAATTGTCAATTATGCTGAAAACCAAAAGAAATCGATCCAACTGAAATTTGACCAAAATGAATTTGAACTTAATATAATTGATGGAAGACTGACAGTCAATGGCCAACAAACTGAATATCCAGTTCAAGTTGAATCAGTGACAGCTATGAGGAGTGAAGGCAGTGTAACAATCCGCTATGACCGGCATTTTCAATTACTGTGTAGTGTTGACTTAGATCTTTGTGTCTTTGATATTGATGGCTTGTATCATGGTAAAACTGGTGGACTTTTTGGTAACTTTGACAAAGAAGGATCAAATGATTTACTGATGTCTAACCGACAAAGGACAAAGGATGTTGTGGAATTTGCTCGCAGTTGGCAAGTTGGTCAATGCCAAACTGAAACTAACTTAGCAACGATACGTTTAGACGACGGACAATTGATGTCTTCAACATGCAAGGACTTGTTGGACGATGTCATGTCACCTCTCCAGGAATGTTTCAAAAAAGTAATGATAATGACCCTAGTTATTGACTAATTCTAAACCCAACTTATGATTTTCAGATCCCACCAACTCCATACATTCGTATGTGTGTAAATGAAATGTCGAGTTCAGCAACAACACAAAAACAAGCTGTTGCAACAATCTTAGCAGCTTATGTAGCTGAATGTAACTACAATGATATCAAAGTACAAATGCCAGATGAGTATAGTAAGTCTATGTTATTTCTGCAATCACTTGCAGAATCTTTTAATTATGAAAACCATTTCCAGTTCAATGCGCTGTGGAAAATTCTGCAGGATTTACTGCTGAAGAACCAGCTATTTTTTCTGAAAACAAAATCCATTCAGTGGATACAGTACTGCTTGTTGAAGAAAAAGATTGTAACAAAGATTACAGATTTGCTCAAGAAATACTCAAAGCTGTTGATAATGCCTTCACTGAAAACAACATCCAAAATAACAGATACAGTCTGGTTGGATTTTCTGGAGATGGAATTCATGACTTGCCACATGTCCACACAGTGAATGGACAAATTTTTGGCTCTTGGCAAGACGTAGCAAGCTATGCTTTACCGAAATTACAAATTGGCAATGGAGCTACAGATTTATCTACAGCTCTTCGATTTGTCGCTCAGATTCCATTCCGGTCTGGAGTTAGAAGAAATGTACTGTTTTTTCGCTGCAATCCACTAATGTCTGCAATTGATGTAGATGTAGTTCAGAAACAATTGAAAAGTCAAGGAATAGTACTGCACATTATTTCAAATGCAATCAGCAACAGATTTAAAATGGGTAAGTACAGAACGAAATTATTGAGAAATAATAATAGGATAATCATATGATGAGGTAGAATGTCTTTGAAATTTCCATATCACAAAATATAGTTTGGTAGTTAATTCAGTCTAATGACACTATGCAAGTCAGATACCAGCTGGGCTGGTATTCACAAACACTACTTATGATCATTTTTTGACATAAGTTAATGCTAAGCAAAAATTGGAATTCACAAA
>JAQIXT010000718.1:0-25712 GCA_034700445.1 Stenotaenia linearis | reverse complement strand
TTTGGTATTATTCGAAAAGAAAAAAACTCCACAAAAATAGTGAACTTCCTTTTGAACAGGAAATAAATATCAATACAGCCTTCATTTGACCTTTCAGCTTCCTCTTGGCTTTGATGCAACTTGTTTTTACTTTTTTATTTACATTTACCTTGAATCTGACTTCATCCTGTGCGTTTTTAGCTCACTGATGCAATGACAATTGCCAGTTTACAGTTTCAACTTGTCTTGTTGAAATGTGAATCGGAAACCGATGTAAAACGAATTTTATGAGATTTAGATAGTAGTGTTGATCCAGAAATATTGACTCAAACGTTGTGGGAAACTGCAGGTGTTCAACAGGTGGTTGAAACTACTTCTCAAACGTTAAGCTCATAGTGAAATTGTATTGAGTGTCTACGTGGCACCAAATGAATCAAAATAGAAACAAAATATTTTCATCAATACGGTTTATTAAGTGAGTGAAAATAGTAAGTCAAGGAATGCATCAAGTGTTTTACAAAGTTGTTTAATTCTTTCTAGAGATTAATATATGGAAGAAATCTATATTATAGTAGCATTGACATGTGCAGCTGTTTTTGCTTTGATCGTGTCAATTATTACTCTTTGTTGTGTCTTAAAACGCAGGTTAGTTACGTTTATATTTTTATTTTATTTTAGTCAAAATAAAATTTATTGAAAATAAAATTGATGAAATTAAAATCAAAGCAGTGAAAATATAAATCGATCAAATATAATTGTTGCGTTGAGAAACCGTATAAATTTGTCACTGAATACTTACGAGGAGAAATCAATCAATTGATTAATTTGTCCCATCAAGAATATTCAATTTTATTTAAAATTTCTTTCTTTCACAATATGGCGGAGAAGAAATTAGTCAACAAAAATCCAATTATTGGTTTTTGTTTTTCTCCTACCAAGATCAATAAACTTATAAAAGATAATTGAGGACGAAACGGTATAATGAGGCGAATATTACCCATCATTCGTTATACTTTTATTTCATCAATGACAAGATTAAATAAAAAAAACTGCCTCTTATCATGCAATTGCTTCTGGCCGTAAACAATAATCCTCGCGTTAATTTAAGTGTAATGGTTACACATTATTATCTTTATACGAGAATTCATATTTTTGTATTTTTTATTAGGCCTCCTGCCGTGAAAAAAATGTTTGTGCGGTTAACTCAACCTCGTCCATCTTATTGCACACTTATCTCAAACAACGCTCCTTACCAACGGGTTTTAGATGAGTACGAAGTTAAAGTTAAATTAATGGATTCTAGCGAATTCGATGATTTCGAGTTGCAATGTGATGATAATGAAACAAAAGGAATACATCAGAAAGTTAACGGAAAAAGAAGGCTATCGTGTGAAAAGAATACTCCTCGGTATCAAACCTCAGTTGAATTTCCGCAGTGGAAAGTTGCGGAAAACAAACCACTCGAAAAAAGTCATTATAATTTGTAGAGTCATCGTTTATTTTTATATGGATATATAAATCAAGATCCGAGTTTTACGCGTATAGCTTCTTTTTTATTTACATTTTGATAAAGAAGAGGATTTATTGCTCCAGTTTGATGCATTAATTACCAGGACGAACTGTTTGCTATTGGTTCGACTGAACTACACTTCAAAGAAGGAATGACATATAGAGCGATCCTGTTGAAGATAATTTTTCAAGGAAGAGAAGAGAATGTGTAAATAGAAATTTTTTTCTGGTGTAGATTGAATTGAATGGCTCAGGTACGTGAGCTTATCAGCAGCTAATCTCTTCTTTTTACCTTATTTTTTTCCGCCATGAATGAATGGAAGATGTAATCAATGACAAATTGAATTTAACTGTCAAGATGAAAAGATGCATTTCTTGTTTTTTAAGTTGCACATTATTTCTATAAAATAACAGCTTTTTATTTACGTTTTTGTCGCTTTTATCTCGGTGTTTGTGGTCGATTCTTTGATCTTTTAATACACTTTTTCCAGTTGGTTCCAGACAACCTTCATCAAGAGGATTTTAGAGGATTGAACCATCTTATCATATCAATCCCATGTATTCCACAAGGAATTGTGACGTTAAAAACTAAATTAAATGCTTGGATTTGCTTTACGTTCAATTATAACTTAAATGAAAGAGCAAGTAATGCACAACACACTACTTCCTAATGTTAATGTCATTGACACTTCCTGGTTGTGAAAGATGTGATGTTGACTTGTCTATTACTTTTCATTACTGTATATAAAGGAATCAATGTGTAATTGAAGGATCCCTTCTTCTTGATACCTTGACCACACCCAATTCGGGGTGAGCAGTAAACAAGTATTACACTCGTTGATTAAAAGCGGAATCTTTCCTCAATTTGGGTGTCAAAGTAATAAAATTCGCGTTTATTTTATGATGGAGAAGTAAAAAAAAAGAAGATGAGAATTATAGATTAGGACAACGAGAAATGCATTTAACAAAAATACAACAAAAAAGCATTTAATATTTCTTATACAGAACGTGTACATCTTTTTTTGATTTAAAATTATTTTCTATAACATTACATTTATGAATAAATAAGAGTAGAGGGGGAAAATAAACAATATTCTTTGATATTTATGTATACCATTATGTATATATACTTATATATATATATGTAGACTTTTGAGTGTTTAGAATTGATAAGAAAAAAAATTGTACACAATAGTCTTTTACAAAGACACTCGGACTTGGCGTAATAAACAAACTAAATTCAGAAATAAACAAATGAGGAAGAAAAAAATTTGTTCTTTCATTTAAAGTTCCTAAAAATAATTTTGATTTGTTTGTTTTTTCTTAAATTTTTTAATTTGTACTAAATTTAATTTTGGGCAAGAACACAATGAGATAGTTAGTAGGTAATTTAATTGAAAAAGGCTCTACTATTTTTTTTCTCAGGAATTTTCTCTAGATTTAAATCTCGATCTCTCATGTTGAGAAAAAATGTTGTTGTTCCAAGGGGGAAAGAACTGAGATGAGAAACCAATATAATTCTTCTTAATTTTTTTAAGGGTTGTTCCTATAAAATGTTACACAGTAAAGATAAGTTATAAATATCGAAAATGACAGATTTTAATTCAACAACCTGAAATTTGTTAATTAATTCCAAATATTTTCTTTCAGCAAAGTGAATGACATTGGGCCGGGTGGAGAAGGCGTTGCGATATACATTTTTTCATGCAAGTTGGACTCCGTTTGTTCGTCTTGGCCATGTTTGCCCTTTTCGTTTGAAGCCAATGACGAATGATATCGGATTCGTCTACTGAGTTCTGTTCTGGTGGTGGGTATCGAAGAAATAGACCTTGTAGACCTTGGTTCATGTTGCTACCTTCCTCCTCGCTACTTGGGCTCATGTCTGATGTTGGAGGCGGATCGTCTTCTGTCGAATATTCCTTAGTGGTTCGAGCCCCCAGCATGGAACGCAATGTTTGCATGTCGTCGTCGTCGTCGTAGTCGTCGACGAATGCTGACACTGCATAAAGTTAAAACAAATTACATAAGGTGAAACTTTGTTAAAGTTAATTAGACATTTTACGGCACTATAAGAGGTTTAAAAGTAAATTTTACAATGCTTTAATTTATTTGTGGAAATCTATTTATAGTAATCTTTTGCCTGAAAGGACTGTTGCATTACTTCTTTCTATTTAAGTTTTATTGTAGTGGAATTAAGTTTCTTTAAAAATGGGGATCAATGTAACCTAGGATTTGTAGACATGAAAGATACTGTATGGGAAGTTGCTTGCTGAGCTCTCTGTCACGTAATACGCCGTTTCAGGTTTGCGATTTTTGGATTAAGCTTCACTACAAAACGCACACGACCTTCTTTCTCCACAAAGTACTTATGCATTTTTGCATGCATGATTTATTATAATTATTTTATTATAATTATTTCATGTCTAAAAATTTTAAGCCATTTACAATATTATGGATCTACTTCTATTTTGGCCACCGCAGTCTATTGCACATTGTGGCACACTGTGATGGCGAAGCCCCGGTGCCCCTAAAGCTTTAGCGCTCTCCAGCAAATGTCCCATTAACTTGCCCCACAAACCTTTGAAACTAATATTTATTCGATTAAACGGCTCCCCCTTATTAACACCAGTTCATGCTTAGAACTTTGTCTCCAATTTATAATCATTGCCGTGCTCTTTAAAGAGCAACGTGACCAACATTTCACTTTTAATAGGTGGATTTTATTCTAAAAGCCAGAATTCGGATATAAAATTGTGGTAATTTTATTATAACTTTATAAACAAGCGGTTTGAAATATTTTTTGTTGATGACTTGAGACCATTTTCTGCGAATAATTTTGATTTTTTAGTTTTTTTTATTTTCTACGAATTTCTCTCACCGTTCCGAAATATGCAAAGCAGGTTTTAGCAATTGCTGAAGATCATGTTCTCGGATGTAGGTTGCATGTAGATTGCAAACTGAGCAGGTAAGGTAGATTACTTTAGACTAGATTGCTGAGAAAATATGTTAATTTAAACTTTGCATCTGATCTGATCATATTTTCATTTTTTCATTTTTTCATTTCTTCATTTACCAAAATCATGTTACCAAAATATGTATAGAGTGATGTAACATTAGATTCATTAAAAAACAAAATACAAAAAACCTATCCATTAGTATAATGTCAAAACTTAATTAAAATTTTTTGCAAACAAAGATTTCTAAAACCACCGTATCAAATTTTCTCATTGATGAGTGTGAATCTGGTTCGTGATTATAATCGGTCGAATGACAGCGATTCGGCGTAGAAGCGTTATTCTTGTTCCCTTTTTTCTAAAGTCGAGTTTTTCTGAAAACTTTTCTTTTGGCACCGAATTATAAATTCACGTAAGTACGAAACAAACATGAGAATTACAGTTTCATTTTAGACAGTGACAGTACCTTCTCATTTAGGCCTATTTAAGGTTTCCAGAAATTTAAACAAAACTCTGTTCACGATCAAGTTTGATCAGTATCACATATAGTTCTATTAAAACTATTAATTACTTACGACATTTATTGTAGGCTACAATAATTGTCGTAAGTAATTAAATGACGATGGACATAGTTAATGAAACATAATTAACACGGCTTTTCGTTTTGTTTTAAATGTAGGTTTTTGCAATTTACATTATACCTGAGTTGTTTACATATAAGATGAAGCCACATTTTTTTTTTTAGGTCACGATCCTAAAAGTGGGAAAGAAAACTAGACAAATTTTAAAATTGGATTTTGTACTCTAACCAACTCCCACGAGGTGTCAACCACTTTACAAGATCGTAAAAAAAGACCAGAATAAAACCATCCACAGAAATTGCTCTGCCTCTTCACTGTTGAAAAAAAATAAATATGACATGACAGTATCTCACCAGCTACTTGTTGCGGTTATTTATTATCACCGTCTATTCCTACTATTTTTCCAAAATTTTATATTTATGTTTAACTACATTTTAAACGAAAAACATTATTTTTTAAAAATTTCCAATCAATAGTTCAAGCATGTAGAAATCGTTAGCAATTCCTAGGGGATTAAAAGCTGTAACCAACAAGTAGACCATGAGTTGTTCTGTTAATGTGATTAAGAAAAGCACTACTTTTCCTCTTCCCATGAGAATCCGAAGTCAAATGTAAAACTTGGTCAACATGTTAGCTAAAATGTGAAGAGCTTCAAGTATTAATTTTGCTTTGATAGTTCAAAAAGAGATCAAATAAGTGTAACTTTATTAACATAATAAATTCCATTAAAATATATGCGAACAAAAGCAAGCAATAAAACTGTGATAATTGGAATTTGTTGAGTCTTATAAATTATGCACGTGTTAATTACGTAAATTAATTATGAAGTATGTAATAAAATGGCTTTGTAAAATGGCTTCTACTCAGTGCTCGTATTCACTTTTATCAGCTCAAACAAAGAAATTCTGGTTTAATGGTCTGTCAGTTATGATAATGGTTTAAACAACTTTATGAAAGTTCGAATTCTATTTGATGCAAAAACATTATTAGATTTCTGACACTAAAATTGAAATTTTTGTTACCATAGATTAACAAATAAAATAAAAGAGTTTTAAATTTATTTCAGGTTGCTGTTAAATGTGCCAACTCCATCTGAAGAATCGACACAAGGTAAGAAAATTATATTTTTTAATTTTTAAAAATTAAAAAAAAATTAAAAATTGGTTTAGAGAATTTGTCAGTCAATTGGCATTCACAGCTGTGCAAGAAATTAAAGGCTATTGATATCTGATAATATTATAAGTTGTTTGTTAAGTCAAGAACATGATTGGATTAATATCGAAAAGTTAATTATAACTCAGGTACGACATTTCTTTAATTCTTAGTCCACTGCTTAATAACCGAATAATCTTTGGGGTTTAATTCAAATCAACTTGCGGCTAATTGCCATTAATTACATATTCAATCCCACTGGTAATTAATCTATCATGTTCATCCACAATTAGCGAGTTGCATGGTTTTTTCGATAATCATCAGAAAAGTGAAGCTTCTGGGAGAGGGTTCCGATTTTAGTTATTAAAGTGAAGAAAGGATGAGAGATGAACATGATGAAATGTATTTCTATTTCAATTCAAGATGTTTCAATAATTCTGAAATAAGAGCTGTCATTGGTCTTATTTCAAATCAGTTTTCTTTTATGTACATTGTGCAACGTATATAATTTGCTTTTGAATTTGGTTCAATCCCTATCATTTCGCAATTTTAGCTATTTTTGGTGTGACTGAAATGCACCGTTGTCTCGATGCTGGTATTTTTATTCGAATTTTAGCAATAAGAGATACTAGGAAGGGAGGGAAGAAGAAATGATGGAATTTAATATTCGAGAAAATGTAACTTAGCAACAGACTCATTTCAAAGATATGAAATATTTAAAAACTAATTAGCAGATCAATTTGCTCAACACTCAAAAACTCTATTTTGTCTTAGAACTAAATAAAACAATATCAAAGGCTTACTCAATTAACGCGTAATTCTAATTCTGCTATTGCAGTTAATTTGTCATTATTTCGTTCGGATGCATAACTTGTTTCCTTATTGATTACTTTGTTGGATTAAAGGGGAAAAATCATAATTTTCATGATCAAAATGTTTACAAACTAAATTAATCACATAATTGGATCTAAATATTCGGATGAGCTAATACTTTTAATTTAAAGGTGAAATTATTCCTGGCATTGATTAATAAAGTTGTATTGCTTCTCATGAATCATTATTAAGCGGTTTTATTATGATTTGATAGATCAAATGTCTTGTTTTTATTTAGCTTGTTAAAAACTAAAGCACAGAGTGAAATGTTTAGTTTATTCAAAAATGAAAATAAATATAACAGATTTGAAAGGTGAAAAAAGGTATTCAATTGAATTTGGAGCTAGCGGTGACAGTGACTCAGTGGCAGTGACAGTTGTAGGAGTTTTGCCACTGATAGTTTCTCATACAAAAGGAAAAAAATGTTGTGAATATTTGTTTGCATGTCTAAGTAAGGGAGGGAACGACAACGCTATGTTTATTTTGAAGATTTGTTTTAACTTGAAGTGCTTTTGAGTTTAGGTTTGTTTTATTTTTAAATTATGCTTTATATTGAAATACCGTTTGTACAAACAATTAAATAATTTATTCCGTTTATACGAACAGTGAAATAATTTATTCTAGAAGTAAATAAAGGATTTTATTTACTTTATCATAACTTTTGTTTCAAAGAAATAAACAGAAGAAAGTCTTGATTTTGGATGGAGGTAACTCTTTTCTCATCTCTTAAAGTGTAAATGAGAACTTCCTCACTTTTATACCTCACTTTTTCACGTTCAAAAAGCGATGAAATCCGTATTTTAAAATGCAGATAAGAGAAATAATGACCTCATGTTTAAATCAGTAAGCAGTTACGTTCCTAAACTAAGACGAAGTAGTTTTTTTAGACACTAAAAACACCAAACTTTCTTTCCCTTTTTACCGGACACATTTTCCTAATGAAAAGAGACATAATGTACTTTTTAAAAAAATTTCCTCTGCCTACTCAAACTTAAAAAAACTGAAAAATTGAAAAATTTTATTCCTTACTTATTATTCCTTACTTTTAATCCTTACTCATTTCCCCTTTTAAAAAAAAGCGATTTGGGACGTTCACAGTTTTACACCTTTTAAACCAAAGACTTTATGACTGACTTTTATCCTGAAACTTTGTTCAATTACTTTACAACTCGAAATTACCTTTGTGTTAATTTCACATTTTAATTAGCTATTAAACTATTAAACTATTCTTAAATTGACATCTGTTATTTAAAATGAAAAAAAAAAGAAAGCCGTGAGGCACTTACTTAATGTCAACTTGTCGTCCACAATGATGGGAGTGAGTGCAGATGACAGAGGACTTTGACACAAGTTCACTTTAATTATGTAGTACTAAAGCCCTTGGGTTGTTTCTATGATCAGTTTAAGGACGGCATAATACGAACTATATCTTTAATATAATTTAATATAAAGAAAATGACAAAGTTAAACTATAAATAGAAGTCTGCTACAATGTTGATTCAATAACATTAAATAAACAAATTTTTTTCCTATTTAATTACGACTGATGTACGTTTGTTTGGCGTTACGACATATCAAAAGAAATTTGTCTATTAAAGTAAAGAATTTTTTTTCAAAGATGCGAGATAAAAATTGGATTCATATGATGAAAACGCCGTGGGAAATCTGTGGATGAGCAGTCAGTGTGTAAGGAAAATGGATTGCTTTCTACCGGCTATACCCACTCGATTTTTTTATTCCTTGCGTCATACGTTCTATACCTTCTCTGAGTCGAGACCCCCATTAGACAAATCCTATTGAATAAAGCATCTTTTTTCATTGTTTTGTAATGAAATTTACACGTTATCAGAAGCTCTAACGCCTATTCTGCCTTTTCAATTTAATCTAGGAAATTGCTAGGCAAAATCAAGACTTTGTGTATAATTCATTTTTTTAAATTTAAATTTTTATTCCGATGATTATTTCAATGCAAAACAGGAAATGGAATTTAAAAATGGGAGATTAAATTGAATTATTAATTTAAAACTGAATTGTAACGTTGCTGCGTTATAATTTATTGATAAACGCGCTAAATAAGCCGCCCTAAAT
Organism: Stenotaenia linearis; assembly: GCA_034700445.1. Taxonomy (NCBI): domain Eukaryota; kingdom Metazoa; phylum Arthropoda; class Chilopoda; order Geophilomorpha; family Geophilidae; genus Stenotaenia; species Stenotaenia linearis. Next base: position 16,576 of record JAQIXT010000718.1, on the reverse strand, counting down.
CCGGGTTTGGTCACATAATAACGTAAATATCCTAAAATTATCTAGTTAATAACCAGGATGACCGGAATCTATATTTTATCTGACCAGAAGGGGAAATAAAAAAGACTTTACCGGTGATAAATATCATTGGATCGTTTCAGTTAGTTATAAAACATTCACATGTTTGCACAAAACATAAAAATAGGTCTGCAATTCATTATGTGGTGTTGAACCGTTGGAAATTGCTTTTCTGTTTGTCCGTGTGTGACTAAAAGTATTAAAATGTTGTAATTTTTGTGTACATAAACCAAATGCATACCGGTACCTTTAATTTAATTTTATTTTGGTTTTTGCACAAATAAATTAAATCGAGCAAATATTTGCGGAGGAAATGGTGCGAGTTGGTTGGGTAAATGTTAGGGATGTGGGTACAAAGTAAAAGTTTTTTTTTATTAGTGATGAAATAGGGATTTGTTTGCTGCAAATGGAGTTAGTTGTGTAATGATATGAGATTCATGGGGCAATTTCTTTTGTGATATCTGTCTTGTTGGTGTGTGTAATATTCGATTATGAAGAATGCGCGGGCAATTCACACTGCAATTAGGACCGAATAGAGTCTGAGTAATAAGAACACAATTGTCTCGGAAGAAGAACACGAGTGAGAAGACACTGGAGATTAGGTTACGTGGTTGTCTTAACGCTGAAGGGATTTTAGTGAGGTCAGCGGTTCAGCAATAATAATGAACTTTGAAGGGGATAATTTTAGTTAAGGTGGGTGTGTGTTGCGAGAGGAAGTTTTTGAATATTTTTAGATTCTATCAGTTTTTTTAATGCTTCGATGGAATTAGGTTTTGATATTTTTTTTTAGGGCAAGAAATTTGATGAGCACGATTTGCATTTTCATGGCTGCTTTGCATGTGTTGTAGTTTATTTTTCAATTTAATGGACCGGTTATGAAAGAAAGCAAAGCAGACCATAACGTATTTATCAATGCTGGAAGAAGTGACTTTATCTTTTAAAAAGAAATCATTTGTTGGTGGTTTTTATTCATAGCTGCGGGTGTTACGACGTTAGTGATAAACTAAAGAAATTTAACTTATTTTTTACTGGCTCAGAATGTGGAATATAATTTTATACCTATTTTAAAATTTAAAATCTAATTAATTGTAATTTACATTGAGATTAGTGTAAGAACTTTGTGAAAATTTAAAAAATGGGTAATTTTTTTTTTTTTTTTAATATTCCATTTTTAGCTCTGGAGTTGTAAATATTGTCTGGGATTAGTAAAAGCGTTGTTTCTATGAGAATTTTTAATTCACAACCACATAAATTAACACCTGTGGCTGCACGGTGTATCATTTCACGCATCGCCCCACTTAGCTTCCGTACAGTGCTTTCATGCTACAAGGGCAGCTCTCATCCGACGGGACAATTCAAAATCATCTCACTGATACCAAGTACAACTTTAGCTCAATTGTCACCACTCGATAGAATTTCGATTTTTTTCTTTTTAAAAACACTTTTTTCTAAGAATGGATTTAAGGGGAGTTAGATGACAAGTTGTTTTGCTCTCTTTAGGAAAGTTTACGAGTGGGCAGAGATATTGGCTTTCCAGCGTAACATTTATTGTCACTTAAACCTTCCTGCTGCGTCACTGTCAAAGAAGATATTTTACACGGCCAATAGCACCTATCCCTTGCTTACACTACTACTTGTTTGTATTTTAGCGCCTTATTTCTCAGCCTAAAAAGTAAATTTATTATTTATGGGAGGTTAAGTCGGAAGAAGTGAACAAATTGATCGCGCAATGATAACATAACAAAGTGCCAAGACACGCAATGAATTACAAACCGCCCGGGAAACGTGAGACAATTTTATAATAATAAATACATCGTAGTTCACATAACATTCGATTCGCCAGATAACCAACAACAAAATTTGTTTTCCAGCATTTTCAATTGCCTGACTTTGAGATAAAAGTAAACACTCGCTTCGAGCACTGCTGTTGCGTAATCATAGCTCACGTTAGAAGTTGGCACTTGAATTGAAACCACACCACTTTCATTAACTAAAAGTCATGCGGTAAAAAAGGATCGGCAATGCAAAGATTCGTCTCGACTTTCACGGTGAAAATGATAAGCTTGTTGACTTGTTTAATTCGTTTATTTCTATATAAATTTTGTGGAATTTGAAGAACATTTGAAAAATTTATGAAAATTGTTTGTGAAAATCGCGTCGAATAAGCCGGTCATCATTATTTGGTGTTTTAATTTATAATTGAGCAAAATTAATTCCTCATACACGCGCGTGAGAATGAAAAGGTGTTGATTGTATTAAAATGCACCTCTATTATTGTTTTGGATTAAGGCCCGTTCACATCGATGCTCCTGCTGAGATATTTATGTAACACACCTGCTTGGGATCAAATATTTGATAAGATTAAATATTGAAAATTTATTAAATTTTTTTAATAAAAGCGGTTTTTTAATTATTTTTTTAAAGAAATATTAAGCAATTAAATTTAATATTAGTTTTTGAGTTTTGGTCGCCTAGGAAACGACAGTCTTCCGGATTCTTTCACTTTTATTTTTTTGTGGATTTTTTTTCCAATTAACTTCCAGGTTTTCATTCAACTAGTGGTTCATTCCGTATTTAGCCACAAAATTAATTCATGTTATTTGTCATTGAATGTGTTGTTGTTATTCAACATTTCAATTCCGTTTTCTGTCTGATGTTTAATTTACTTTCCTATTAAATTACATTTTTTAAAATTTTGATTGAAAATTTCATTCTCACACTGTTTTTTAAATTTAAAAAAAAAAAATGTCAGATTTTACATTTCATTTTTATTTTTCTTTTGTTAAAAATTTTGGTAACTGAATTATTCTAAGAATATTTTTTTTTTCTTTTTTTTTCTTTCTATCGGACAATTTCTATTCCCAGCAGGAGATAAAAATTAAATTTAAGGGAAAATGGATTCGGAATTTTTTTTTAAAGTGATAACCGTTTACATGAGCGAAAGATAAATGACGACAGCTAAATTGATTTCTTAGACAGTTAGCACGAGGGAATATTTGAAGCAGGTAAAACCTCCTCTATACACATTATCCACTATAAAACCACCGTAAAGCATTCATGAAAGATTTCGGGCAAATCGTTTTGTAACGATGTTTTCTAAGAGTTTTATCATTACAAGTTTTATTTTAGCGGGAAAAATGGCTTTAAAAATGTTTTATGGATGAAGAGATTTTGCCAGTTTCGTGTTGGATCAGGTGAGAATTGCAGAAAAGCAAACGTTCTCTGGAGTTTTGTATCATTGAAATTAATTTTAAAAAGGTATGGATTAAGGTTTAATATTTAAAATGTAGGAGCACAGTTATTAATTAAAAAGTACAAGAAAGTTGGTTGGGTCAAGAATTTAATAATTGAAATTAATAAATTTAGAGTAATTTTTTTTGTTTTTTCTGTTTTGTTTTAAATTTGGCAAACTTTAAAATGTTATTAAATAATTTTGAGGCAAAAAGTCAGTTTTCTTCTTAAGTTTAAATGCGAACTGTCAGTTTTTGACTTAATTAGGCGTAATTAACTCGTGTTTACTTTGTTCTAGGATTATTTGGGGAATTTCAGTTGATTTATTATCCGATTTTTTAATTTAAAAAAAAAAAAAAGTAAAATGTAAACATTTTTAGTTAATAAAAAAGATTTTAATTGATTTTTCCTGTGATTTTGAAAAAGTTTTAATCTTCAAGCAAATTTAAAGCTACAAAGTGGAATTTATCCAGAATATCTTGCATCGATTTAATACAAAAATAAAAAAGATGAATGTTTTATTGCATCACCTCAAATAACTAGGATTTGCGAAGAGTAAACACGAGTTGTATTACTATGGTTACAGTGAATGAATATGAAAATATTCAATTCAAAAAAGTAATCTGTTTTTTTAGATCAATTTACCGCCTCGTGTTGGCCTAGAATAAATCAGATAAACTTAAACGATGTATAATAAGGTCAATATTGATTAAAAACAATGTTCCATGACACACGTTTGATTTATGGCGTAATTATTATTTCTCAGTTTATCAGTAAATTGTTTCAATTGAAGCGCAATCTAATAAGCAGTATAATTTATTGAACTCAGGTAGTTTCTTTGTAATTCAATTTTTTCCCTCATTTTAATCCAATCCGAATCGCACTTAACATGTTTTAAAAATAGCTCGTTGAATTTTAATACAGTAGAAGGCGGAACTTTTAAGAGCAGATGATGAATTATTTCAACATTTCAATTCAACTGAACAAAATTAAAATAAAAGCAATAAACAAACGGGAGGAAAAACACAAATTGTGGTCACGGTTAGAAGATGAATATCGGATTTCTCATTGGCAATGCCGTTTCTTTAAGTTAAAACTGTACGTGCGTTCAAAGCGAATGCGTGACGAAATAAATTTGACATTCTGTGACAATACGTTACGTGTTGACATCGAAAACTGAATGGCAAGTATTTTATTTCCTTTTTTTGGGGGAGGGATATAATGGATCGGTTCCATTGACTAGAGTCTTTTGACAGATTGTGTTTTTGTTGTGTTTGGAAGATAAATAAGACGAACCTTAGCAGGTGGAGAAGGTTAGCGTTAGATAAGAATCTTCGCAGGTTCACAATTGTAGGCAATGAATGGAAATGAGAAGCGGCTTTTGTAGCGAACACAATGTGACAATTGTATTAAAAAACAGAAGATAAATAAAAATAAAGAAAAAGAAATAGAAAAAACTCTTGGAAACTTTAATCACTTTACCACATTCCATTTGCAGTTCAAAATTGTAGTTTTTTTTTTTATCAGATAAGAAATTATTTATATTTGGTTTTAGATAAGCAATTTGTTTGTTAATGCGTTAATACTTTTAATAAAATATTAGGGTATAAATTTAGTTATCAATTGTAAACATTTGAAATCAGGGGTTCAAATGAGTTACAGCTGTAATGTGTTGGGATGTAACAAACAAGTTGTTGTTTTGATGGGCAAAGCATGAAACTCGATCCTGAATTAAAAATGGAATGCAGTAAAAAAAAATGTTACCATTTCTTCAGGAGTATGAACCAAATTAGCTGATTGGAGATGTAATTTTAAAGGAAAATGATGCGACAAAGGAAGAACAGGTTTGATTACATTTTCAGTTTGTCTACATTGAACGTCGGCTCTAACTTTGAGGCTTAATGAGACCTAATGAAGTGCCTTTTATCTGCTTCCAACTACAGTTCGTTTGTTATTGACTAAAACTTTCTCGCGCAATCAAACTCAATAAAAGTTTAAATATTTTTTCAAACTTTAGCGTTTATATTTCAAATTCTTACCTGCGTTTGTGATAACAATAATTGCGATGACGAGAGTTGTCAGCGTCGACATTCGGTTACACATGGTGGATGATTTTCTGATGAAGCAAAACTTATCCCGGTCGTGGTCGAAGAAGAGAAGTGAGAGTTAAGTCACCCAGAGCAACGGCACTCAACCCTTAGTGGATCCAATGCTAAGGATTGGCCGGCGCGCGCACATGGAATGAGCGTTCAGTAGGCGTTCAGTTGCTGCTCATGCTTTTATGGTGGAATAGAGGGTTGTCAGATGACGTCACATCACAGGGTCGCGCACGCAGTCAACTAGATTTAGTACGCCCCACTCTCGGTATCAACAGGTGCCTAACCTTTTCCACACAAATTTCATAGGGGGATGAGAAAGTTAAACGTTATGAATTTTTACGCTTGAAATCGTAAATATTTTTGTCAGATACTTTACTTCATCAATCAATAGCAATTGGTACAAATATAAAACAGTTATTTACTATTTAATATTGCAGGGAAGCCGATGCATGGGCGGAGCTTTGTCTGTAGATTGATCGTTTTTTGAATTAAATTTTTAAGTGGTTGGAAAAAATATCAAGAGTTCCTATAAATACGATTTTTTACTTCTTATTTTTACTTTCCTTTTATTTCTTAAATTTAAAGATATAATCGAGTTTGTTGATGATTTCGTTTCAAATGTATCGATGAAAGGAAGTGCTGGGCGGCGCTTGATTAAATTTAATTTTAATTTCAATTTTCCCGGTGATGGATGGCCTGAAACAGTAAATACCTGTTATCAATTTGTACACTTGTTATTGATTGATGAATTAAAGTACCTGACAAAAATATTTATACCTTCGGAGAGTAAGTGACGGAAATTAACTTTTTATTGCTTTTTAGAAGAGGAGAATGGCGCACCCATTTTAAAGTATAAACAAGTAAAAACAGAAACACGATTAAGAAATGGTAAACTTCCGAACCTTAACCTTTAAAACAAAAAATTTCTTTTAAATTTAAATAAAAAAAATTGTTTTTAGCGACAGTTAAAATTAATAGACAAAATCTCGTCGAAACCGAGGTAAATTAAATTAGCCTAAATCCGCCTTGATCAACAACTTGCATCAAATTGTGTATAAACCTTTAGGCACTCTTTGCGGACTCGTTTTTTTTTTTTTTTTTTAATTTTACGTTAGAGGAAATTTAATTTTAGCCGCGAAAATTAAAAGCTGAAAGGGAAAAACAGTCCAGTATCGAAAATTAAAAATAATGAAAAATTAAAAACAAGTGAAGTTAATAAACAAAAATTATGATTATAAATTTGCAAACAAGTTGAGCAAAAAGGTCTTTAACGTCGAAAATTGGGAATTTATTCAGTGCCGCTTGACTTCATTTAGCAACCGTATAATAACCCGAGTTTTAACGACTGACATTTTTAACACGTTGCGGTCACTTGAGCTTATTTAACTGTCTCGTTCGTCAAAATATTCACGTTGAAATTATTTTCTCGTGCTTGCGGTACTTTTGACCCGACGCAGCGGGCTATTTACTGCGTTTAGCAGTAAAGGGTTGACGGTAATAATCCCGTGGATATTTTACGGATAAATATTGACTACGAGAAGACTTGCTAAGTCTACTTAATGCGCTTTTCATTTATTCAAATGTTGCTGTTATCGGTTTTGTTGGTCTCTCGAGAAAAAGTGAAATATATTGAAATTAATACAATTTTAATCAGAATTAAAATATTTAATTTATAATTATATCCATCGGGATTACGATAACGATATCATTTTCGTTTTGTACATACGCATGCGTAAGCAAGTGCTTATCATTCTGTTTAGAAAACGTAAATATTTGGGTACGTTGAGATTATGTATTCTTTTTTTACGAGGTGTGTACAGTGCACTCTAACAGAAGTTGTTAATTTTTAAAAGTCATCAATAAACTATAAGTAATCTTATTCCACCTCCAATTAGTGTAAGTTTCTGCAACCTACGCAATTTCTCTTTGTTTTCCTAATTTCAAGCACTGACTTTCCATGTTGTATTTCTCCTGGGATCACGGTCGGTGTCCCTTTATCAAGTACCTACACGTTCATTATATATTTTACTAGAAATAAACAAAATTTTTTCTAAGAAGAAACAAATACCAAATTTAAATAGATAAAAAATTCGAGCAACTCTATAAGCAAGATAATGTCAGAAAAAGTAAAATATTTATTATTTAATTTATTTATTTATTTAATAGATAAGAAAAGTGAAAGTGAACTTGTTTGCATTTTTTTTAATGTTAAAATATAAAAGCTTTTAACGTACGCTTGGTATCAAATTTGGTAGCAATAAAAGGAATTCAATCTTATTAAGATTGGAAATGAAGATAAATTTCCGACAGAACCGTCTTTTGTTTTTCTTGGAGTTCACACTTCAAAGTTCGATATTTCTTTAGCTCGAGGGCATTGAGAATTTAAAATAATTAATTTTCTTGTTCAGAGAGCCGTAATTTTCTATTTAAGTGGTTTATTTTTAAATAAAGTGCAAAAATAAATAGAAAAATAACAAAACATGATCAGCGCTACATGTTAATGACCAAACATTCTTCCGTTCCTAGGATACATGAAGCGATTAACAAGAATGTCGTTGCCTTGTACCTCTTTCAGCGGGTTTACTATTTGACGGCAAGCTGTCGTGCGGTCCCCTCTTATTAAGATAAATGATGCTGGCTAGACGAGTTATCTTTGGATACTAAATTATAGTTAAATTAAACGAGTCAATTTCAAACCAATGACTAATTATATTCATTATTAATTTGTCCAAAAATAGTCGGTTAGGTAACTGATAAGTAAACAAGAATGATAAATAAATAAAAATCGATGCAGAAACTTATGAAATTGAATAAATCAAATTAGTGTCTAGACGATGAAAGTTAGATATTAAATCACGTAAAGGTGAATTACGTAAATCAGTTTACTTTCCTGTGAAGGTCATAAAAATTTATTTGTATAAAAGTTGCATGAGATGTAATAATTAAGTTATTGAAATTTTTCTTCTTTTTTTTAAATTTAAAGGTTCTTTAAATTCAGTAAATTATCATTTCCGAAACTAATTTAAACATTTTAAACGGTTTTATACATAGTAATGAATGAGTGGGTTTTCAAATAAATATTTGAATTTTAATTTAAAATGAAAACTGTACACAAGTGTAATAATTTAGAAATACAGTTACCGAATATATAATTGACTCATTATATTATATATTATTAAATATGTACATATTTTATCGTTACTATTACATTTTAAATGCGACCTCGAAAATATTTGTTTTCATACTTAGAATTGAATCTTCAATATTTTCTAAAACGACGTTTGGTATTATTTCTTCTTAAATAATATTATTCGCAGTTCCGGCCCATCATACCTTGGCGACCGAGGAAAGTGACCCAGAAAAACTTCCGAAGAGAAACTATTTTTGAAACCATTTGAATTTTCTCGAGAAAAATTAAATACATGAACTTCAGTGGAATAACAAAAGTTTAAGATAAACCTGATTGTGTTTTAATACGTATACCTGGGGCCAGCCCTGATTATTTACTCATCTTCATCAAAATTAATGTGTTACTTCTTTACTGAACTTTACCTTGCAATTCTGAGTCATTTTTCATGTGCAAAGCAAATAACTTCTCACGCGGGAAATTTACCTCTATTTAATTGCCATTTAATTATCACTACGTCGTAATAAAGATATAAATTCCCACAGCAGTACGGTATAACCCGCATTCTGGTTAAAGCTTCCACAAAATGTCTTTGAACCTTGGTTTATCCCATTTTTGTCAAAATACGAAGTTCATTCAACTCCAAATTCAAATAAACCATATTTACTTTGTCTATGAGAAGTAACAGGAAACTGATTTAATCAACAGCATTTACCGGATTACATTTGCTCAAACATCCGGGTAAATGAAAAGCAACTTTTGAAGCGTTTACGTCATTGATTTCCCCAACGATGCTATTAAAAAGTGGATTTTGATAAACAGATTTTTTTTATTGAAAAAAAAAATTGAAAAAAATTTTAATTCTAAATTTTGCAGTGTTTTCACAATGCGGCTTTATCTAAAAGATTTCCCTCTTGATTATATCCGCTTAGCTTTTTCTAGACGTAAACGTCATCCCATCACTTGAAAACAGCTCTCTCGTGAACGTAATATACGACTCTACAACTGTACTGCTTTTTAAGAGTCCCTTTGGGTATAATACGAACCCACTATTACATGACATAATCTTGTACCTGATGCTTTTGTAAGTGCTAGTAGTCCCGCACAGGAATTGCATTAAAACCTTTGTTGTAAAGAATATTGTGATTTGAAAAGAAAAACATTAAGATTTCGGGCCTAATGGCCGATTTGTCACTGCAATTGTAATGACCAATTAACTGATAGAGGTCGTAACACGGGTGGTGTCGGGTCCGCATTCGTATGACTCAATTATGAGCGATACATCATTGGGAGGATCAAATGATTCCGCCATTGTTTCCTACATTAGTATTTAAATCTCTCTAATTACTGGAACTAAGTTGTAGAATTATATAAAGTAAAAATAAAAGTAAATACGCGTTCTGCCACGTTACGGCGATGACGAAGCTGTTTTACCGCGTTAACATTCAGCAATCGATTAGGAAGACGAGCAGGTAAGCGTAGGTGTTTGCTCGAGTGTGTGGGCGGTAAGTTGAAAGGTGGGTCCATGCAAATAGAGATTGTTTCGTAAGTTTCTCGCTTATTATGAAGTAATATGAATGATGGGAGAATAAATAATAGCTAACGATCGGATAATAAAATTTTCATTTGTGTACAGTTAAAATAGAAATTTGCGGTTTGCATTTTTAATTAACAAGGATTTGCTGTGAAGGAAACATGATGCTGCATAATGTTAAATAAATTAAGACAGGGAGATGAAAATGTTGAGAAATGAATATAAATGGTTTTAAAAAAATTTCTCTTAAAAATTACACGGTTTTGATTTTGAGTAATTATTTAATACGTAAAAAAGTAATTTTTGATTAAGTATAATGTCCACTACGCAGTTTGGAAACTAATTAAGTGTTAATTAAGCTTTAACAAAGGTACTTCATATAAAACAAGTCTGAATTAAAACAATTTAATATTTTCTGTGCTCGGTGAAGTGGGCTTCACTTACGCAAAATGTTAATGTTCCTATAGCAACGAAGCAAAAGCAAATGCAATCAAAAATTTGATTCGTTGTTTGAACATTTATGAATTCAAATAAAAAAATTAATTATATCTCCTTAACTTTTACTTTGGTTTAAATTATTTTGGTTTACTCATGTACGAGTGAGTTCAATATTGTCTTATTTAAGGAAAATGTCATTTTACAGTTCTTAAAATTTTTCGAGCGTAAACTCAGTTATTCAAAAGTTTCATCAATGCCCTTTTGACATCATTTTTACCTAAAGAACACTCTCGCGAGTGTTTGAGCACATAGGAGCGTCAACTTTGACTTTGACTTTGAAAGTGGGTAATGGAGCAAAAAGGTTATATGATGACACTTAGAAAAATTCTTCTAGTAATATTAAATAAAGTGCTGGTTTACAATGTGGAAGGAAATGTGAATTAGCACAGCAGATTCGGTGAATTCCACTGATTATGTCACAAAAGGAATTTGGTGGATCTTGATTTCTTTGTACTACCCATCCCAGGTCGTAAAACGTTCGTTAGAAATGTCGAAAATGAGTTTTGTAGCTGGAGAAATGATATTTTTTGTGGGCTTCACTGCTGTACAGAAGTGAATGCAGTGAAGTTTCATTGTTATGTTGAATTATATTCAGTAATTTAATTAATTGTTTAATTTAATTAATTTTTTTAATTTCAGAGTTTAAATTTTTCTTCAAGTTATTAGTCTAAATTACATTAATAAGACTCGAGCGCCTTAGAGAAATTAAATGCTGTAACATTTAAACTAATTTGAAATTTCGCGAAATACTGATTGCAAAAATGAATGTTATCTTTTAATATCTAATTTCATTAAAATTCTGAAAATGATGTAATATAATCCTAATTTCTTTGAAATCAGCATTCCGAGAAATAGTGGAATTCAAAGAAAATGGGAATCATTACAGCAAAATGAAAGTTATCTTTAGCTGATGCAATTAATGCTATAATGCTAAGGCTCCGTTGGCTTAAACTTATAGAAAATGTTCTGGAAAAAATTTTACAATAAAACGAGTGATTTCATAGCAAGAATTGTCAAGAAGATTAAATTTACCTCGGAACCTCCTAACAGATTATTTGTTAGGTTAAAGTTCTAAAGCATTCAGCTATTTGATGTCAACAACAGAGAACTTTCAAAATGAAGTAGCATGGGCGGATTCAACCTTTTTCTAAGCTTCAAACGCTTTTACTTAAAAAAAAACCCTCTGAAAATATAAAAGCAACAAAGAAATACTCGACAAATCAGCAAATATCACTTATTTTCGGAAAATTGCTCGGAAGATGTGGCCACAATGGAATCCCCTATAAATTTTCTATAAAATTACTGTTTTAAAAAAAAAAAATTTTTGAACATTTTTTTTTCAAAAATTTTTCTAGAACACAATGGAGCTTTAGCGTTAGATTCAAAATCAGTTACGGGGCCAAATTGACAGATCATTTAAAATAAGATGGGGAAAGAGTAATGAAACCTCAGGGAAATCCTTTCAAGATGAGCTTTACAATAAAAAAAATCAATGGGATTCACCTAAAAATGGAGCAAATGCAGCTCTGCTCATCTCTTTCATTTTATTGGCCACCAGCTCTTGGCGTACAGCATGCTGTGGGACATGATTTTCGTTTTGTTCACTGCCTTCTGTAAAAGACCATTCAATCTAAGTAAAAATACGGAGTACACTTCGCCTAGATCTATGCAAAGAAACGAGAAAAAAAAAACGTGATGAAAAGCTTCGTGTACGACAAAAATGTTGAATGAGATAAATAAAACGTGTCGAAGTAATTACATGGGAAAAAACGCCAGGAAATTGTGCAGACAACACGTGCGGATAATGCAAAACCAAAGAAATGACATGTCGAGAAGAAAACATATTTGTGCGAGGATTAAAGAGTGGGTGTGCATCACAAGTAACACTCGAGGAATTAATAAACAAGCTGAAAATAGATTAAAATTATTGAATACGATGAATATAATGAAAGAAATTTTAATTTCGAATTGATTGACCTATTATTTGACAGATGGTAAAGCCTATTTGATGTTCCCATTTAATGATCATAGATATAAGTAGAAATATACCTGTGCGTGCTGTGTTGCAATAGGTATTGTTCTACATTAATCGATTTTTTATTCATGAGCGTCTTAGTGGATTTTAAATGAAAAGCAAAAACAGTGCATTAGAAATAGATAGGAAACTTTTTCCACACAGAAATGCTTGATTATGTTTTTTTTTTCGTATTGCATGTTGATTTATTCTTGGATTCGTTGAATTATTCGGTATAAAAATAACATTTTTCTCTTTATCTTTCCAGTTCTTATTTATAGTATATTTTGAGAGTATGGATGATGACAGATTTCTTTTCTCACTCCGTACTTTATTATCCACTGGTTTAGGACTGAAGGTAAGAGGTAATGTAAGTTTTGCTTCTAATGGACTGCATTAAGCACATTTCACGTAGTCTTGACTTTTACTCGTTTCCAGCCAGTTCATTTTAATTTTGATAATTTCTGAATTTGCTTGACAATGTATGGAAAGTGTTATTTTTGTTTCAACTTACATTTTAATTAAAAGAATTTTTCTTTGCGTTTTGACATCAGCAACAGTTTTTATTACTACAATGATTAGAGTTGTTGTTATCACGGATTTCAAATCAGTATTTAAAAAAGATATTTGTTAGGAATAAATGGATCGATGACCTCGATAATTGTTAAAACTCAATAGTTTATTCAGATTTGGGATCGCATCTACTACAATATCACAAGGTGATCACTAATCAGTGCTTCTTCCCTACTAAGTCGGAAACTAGTTGCTGATCACGTGATCATCTACAAAGATATGAAGCGCTTACGTCATCACGTAACAATATTTACTGTTTATAGTGAGTATTTATTGATGTATAAGAACATAAGAAAAAACAAAACTTGTCCGAAGCTTTCATGCGATTGATTGGGGAATTAACTTCAAGTGAAGTTTTTGAGTAAATATTCTATTAACTGAAATGTTTACTTTGAGTTGTATCAAAACTAATTCTAAAATAACTTCGAAATCGATTTTTTAAAATTGTCTTACTTCGTATGATGTGAAGTAAGTAAAAATAAATCTGATATTATAAATGTTTAAACAAAAAGCCTCAGAAAACAAGAGAGGAATTACTTTAGCATGAAGAAGAGGTTATGTATCAAAATTTATTTATTTAATTGGTGGACCTGATGACATTATTAAATTTTAAATTCAATTTTTTTGAAATTTTGAAATTTAAAATAAAAATAAAAAATTTTTTAACTCGTTATTGATACTACAATTTCTTAGGCGCAGAAGCCTCATTAGATTTATAATTAAAAGCATGTCTTTGTGATTTACAAAGATTTTAAATTTTGTTTTGTATAGTTTACGTTGTGAATGAAATTTGGAGTGGGGAAAAAATTAATTTCTTTAGTGCATTTAATATATTCATTGTTCTTTGAATTACCATAGTCATTACTTGTGGAATATTGAATATGAAAATATTTACGTACGGCGGTGATTACTTAAGAATCGATGCGAGGAGAAAACAGCAGGTGATGAAGCACAGGTAGAATAAAAAATAATAAAAAAATTAATTAAAGATGTGCTACGCTTGAAAAGAAGTTTATTTTTACAAAACATTAATTAGGAATGCTTAATTTCGCTGCTCGCTCCATTTGGTTTTGATGTTTTTATAATAATATTCTTTGAAATTCAGATACAAAAATTTAAAAAAAACAAAAAACAGCGATTTGAACTTTAAACTTTTTATTGAGTAAAGAAATTTGTTGAAAAAAAGGTTTCTTCACGTGTGGTGACAATTTATTTACGATGAAGGAAGTCAATTTGCACGTATTCTACACTTGCTCGTTAACAAATTTGAATAGAGATGAATTGATTTCTGTTTTGCCAGACTTTATTTTTTTGGTCATATTAATAACTTTCTGATTTTTTTTGCGGATGTACTCACGATAGCTGTGTTGCAGGAAGTTTGAATAGTTGGTGACAAGACCTCATTTAGGGGAATTTGTTATTGGTGATCAATAAATAGAAAAATTCTCTGACTGCAGCAATGATGTTTATCTATCCTCCATTATTTTTATATACCCGAAGAATGTGAATAATTTATTTGAAAACGACTTCACTCTATTGTTATAGATCGGAGAAATTTTATTATTACGGTAAATCCAAATATAATTTTATTAAAAAAATTCGAAGACTTGAACTCAAAATTGAGTTTATAAAATTTTCTATTTTTGTCTATTTCTTTATAGCATTATTATTTGAATTTTTTTTTAAATTTCTTCTTCCCCACCTCCCCACTAAATAAGAGGTTCTTCAATTTTTCCAATAGCTGTTTATTTGAATTGATCAAAGTTTGAAATTGAAAAAATTCTTTTCAAAACTGAAAATTTATTTTTGACTAAATGTCTGAAAATGATTTTACAACAGTTGAAGACATCATTTTCAACTAAATTGCTAACCTGGTACGGTCATCACATATATATTTTGATTAGTTAGGTGGTAAAACCAATTTAATGATCTTCTATTATGAGCAATTCAATTCGATTTCTACTCTTTTTACTACCTGCATTACTGTTAGTTCTGTTGATGTTACATTTTATTAGATAACTTTGCAAGGTTGACTTTGAACATTTAATAACAAAGTTAGATAATGTTATTATATATCAACTGTGAAGCCCAGGGCACATACTCTGCGCAAACTAGGTATATTTAGCCTGTTGTATAACAACTAATCTGTAAGTCTCTTCATGCCCATGTAAACGGGGAGAAAGTTGGGGTGAGAGAGCTTCCATTGGTCTCAAACTTAAATAGATTGACATTTTATTACAAACAATTGCATTGTATATTTTTCTGTTAAAAGCATTATTAACTTTACACAACTTTTAATAGTTTAGACATTTCTTCAAAGTTTAATCTCTTAAAAGGATATGTTTAAGTTTTAATAAGTCTTGAGCTTTTAAGTCTTTGAGAGACGGGCTACAGTTTAATCCGCGTTATGAAAGGTATACGAAAGTGTAAACAGTTTGTTAAAATAGTAAATTACTATTTAATCCAATAGAAATGACCTCATAAGTTTTGTGCGTACTGAGCATTCACGTAGAAGGAATTCTTTTATTATAACCCAGAAAATTCGAAACATGCAATGAAATAAAGTTCATTTCTATTTAAAGAACACTCCTTTATTTTATTTTGTAGTATGATGTCATCAAGCATTGCTTTAAGACATTCCGTAACCGAGACATTCCGTTTCTTGGAAATAGAAGAAATGAGAAAATGTTGAAGGAAATATTTCCAGATGGCAACAGTTCAAGAAAATAAGGATGTAGAAACATCTTTTTTAAACAGATCTGATTAGGTTGGTTAGGTTAGGTTAGGTTAGTTTGTATAAATTAGGTTAGGTTAGTTAAGTTAAGGTAGTTAGTTTAGTTTTAGTTTTTTTTGAAAATTTTGATGTTTTTAGGGTTTTTGGAGCATTTTTGGGTACACCATAGGGTACACCATGGTGTACCCCTACCCCTTGAATTGTACCGAGCCTTTTAAAATTCTAATCACAAATCTCAACTAAGGTCGTCTGTAATCTGTATTGATTTTACTTTTGCAATTGAGAAGAAATGTGCCATATTGAGTGAGGAGTAGAGTAGATCTAGAGAATCCAGACAACTTGCTTTGATTGAGTTGAAGAGGGGTTATCAAAGTGGACAAGGGTTATACGAAATAGAAAAGCGAATTCTTCCTAGAGCAATTTTATAATTTGATGAAAAGGTTATCTTAAAATCTAAGGGTTTCTATGATAAATAGAATAAAATTTATGAATAGTTTAGAATTTCATAATTTTTATTGTTGATTTTTTAAATTACTAATGATGGAAATTGCTCTTTTCGTGCTCTGGACTTGTCTGGACTTGTCTGGACTTGTCTGGACTTGTCTGGACTTGTCTGGACTTGTCTGGACTTGTCTGGACTTGTCTGGACTTGTCTGGACTTGTCTGGACTTGTCTGGACTTGTCTGGACTTGTCTGGACTTGTCTGGAC
>JAQIXT010000717.1:0-25723 GCA_034700445.1 Stenotaenia linearis | reverse complement strand
CGATTTGAAAAAAATTTCAAACACCCGATTTCTACCCCCCGATTTTCAATTTTTTTTCCACCCGAAAAATCCATACCATAATCATAAGTAAACTAATCAAAATCAAATACGGATACAAATCCTTCGCGTAACTCGGTAAACCGTGAATGTTGATTCAACATTAGTTACACAATACAAAAAAAATGTTGAAACAACATTAAAAAGTCATTTAAAAAACATTACCTCAACATTTAACGTTAAATTAACATTCATACTACATTGATTTAACATTATAAAATGTCATTTAAACAATAAAACAATATTTGGAATTGAACGTAGATTCAACGTTCGCTCCACAATACAAAAAAAATGTTGAAACAACATTAAAATGTCATTTAAAAAACATTACCTCAACATTTAACGTTAAATTAACATTTATGCTACATTGATTTAACATTATAAAATGTCATTTAAACAATAAAACAACATTTGGAATTGAACGTTACGAACTAACGGTAGATTCAACGTTCGCTCAACATTGAATCAACGTTAAATGTTGAAATAATGTTTTATTAAATGACATTTTTAACATTGTTGAAAAATTAACATTTGATCAACATTGAAATAACATTAGCTGGTTTACTGGGTAAGTTTTTAGAAAAGTAATTTTAGGCCTAAAACTGTTTTACTATTTCTCCTGCTGATAACCACAATACCCTTCATTACCACTTTTACTACATTTCCTAGATTCTAAGATCCAAACCTTTTGACTAGGTAAATGTGAATTTTAGCCTTGAGTTAGACAGTAAATGGAATTGTTGTTTGTGGTGAAAATGAAAAATGGTGTGAAGTGAGGGTTGTGAGTTTAAATTTGATGTTTGTTTAAATAAACAGAAGCTGCATTCAAAAATTAAACTAAACTTAGTTTTCCTTCGGTTTAAAGCTTGTTTACGTCCTTGCTATTGAAGTTGTAATATGAACTGTAATTAAAATGACGTCATTGAGCGTAAAACTGAAGGGAAATTAAGTTTAGTTTAGTTTGCGAATGTAGTTAGTGAATTCAATTTAGAACTAAAAACGGTCAATTTAGAACCAAAAATGGTCAATTTAGAACTAAAAATGGTCAATTTAGAACCAAAAAAGGTCAATTTAGAACCAAAAATGGTCAATTTAGAACTAAAAATGGTCAATTTAGAACCAAAATAATCAACTTAAAACTAAAATAATCAATTTAAAACCAAAATAATAAATGTACTTGAGTTAGAACCAAAAATATTCAATTCAGAACACCAAAAGCTCAATTTAGAACACCAAAAGCTCAATTTAGAACCCCAAAAAACTCAATTTCCAACAAAATAACTCAATTTAGAACCAAAACTATTCAATTTAGAACAAAAAATATTGCATCTAGAACCAAAAAATCAAATACAAATTCTAAAAAAAAAAAAAAAAACCAAACAATCAAATGCAAATCCAAAATTCAAATTTGAACCAAAAACCAATTTCGAACCAAAACTCCACACTGCAACCCACAAAACCCAACACTTCCTCCTTCCAAAACCCCATCCCAAAATCCCTTTTCCAAATTCCAGAATTGGGTTTGGAAGAAGGATCCATCAAACACTTTCAAAATCCAATAAAACCCAAAAATACCAACTTTAGGCCTAAATTAAAAAAAAAAAACCCAAATTCCATGCCTAAAATGCTAGAATTTGACATTTCAAGACGTTTTGGCATGCAAAGGCTGTTCTACTTTCCCAGAAAAATTAATCATTCTTACAGGTGTAAGGGCGTCGCCATGATGGATGATCCACCGAAGGCTGGGGTCACGTGCAACGGTATTTCAATTCCCCCGTGGCAACGGTGTTAACTACACTCACGATCCGATGACGTCACAACTCAAACGTCAAATTTAAATTTCAAAGAAAATTTCAAAAAAAAAATTCAGAAAAAAATTTTTTTTTTATAAAAAAAAAAATGGCGGAAATTGAATAGCGTGATGGTTTTTGTTGGAAAAAATGTGCATGACCAATTCAACAACCCTTTCCGTACCAATTAAAGGTTAGAAGTCAAAATGGCTACTTCGGCTACTATTAAACTCCTTGACATTTAATCTAATGCGCACCTTTCAAGGATCTCCTGAGTAGAACGGGTTGAAAGTGAAATATTAGCGCAAAGTATGCGGTAATTAATCTGGATTTATGAGGAAAAGATAAATTTGGAGAAAAAAAAAATTTAAAAAAATGTTTTTTGGTGATGAGCACGAGTGGGACGAAGGTTGATTTCTAAGTGAATTTTGGTTTTTTGGGTATTAATTTTTTTTTTTTTTTGGGTATTGATTTTTTTTTTTTTTGGTTATGTAAGCATTTTTTTTTTTTTTTTTTAAATTGTTTTTGATTCTGATGTTGATGTGTGGGTTTTTGATTTTTTTTTTTTTTTTTTTTGGTTTTTTGGTTTTTTTTGGGTTTTTTTTTTGGTTTTTTGAATGTTTTTTTTTTTTAATTGAGTTTTTGATTCATAAGTGTGGTTTTTTTGTGGTTTTTTTTGGTTTTTGTTTTATAATTTTTTTTTGAGTTTTTTTTATTGTTGTGTTGATGAGTTTTTTTTAAGGGTTAAAAGGGGTTATGGGAGTTTTTTTTATGGTAGTGTTTGGGTATTAAAGAGTTAAGGGTTGGGTTGTTGGTTTTAAAAGGGTTTATATTTGCTTTTAGGCTTAAAGTATTTAAATTTGTGGCTTAAAAGTGAAGGTTTTTTTTATTTTTAGGCCTAAAATGTGTGGTCAATTTCTGTTGTTTAGGTTTGAAAATTAAAGGTTTTTGTTATTTTGAAGTTAAAGGGTTAAATTTCTGTTAGTTATGCCTAAAATGAGTAAATGTTAATTTTTATCTAAACAAACTTTTATAGCTCAATAATCTAAGCCTAAAAATAAAAAAATTCCAATTATTCACATCCCATAAATATATATTTTATTAACTCAGCCCTAATAACTCTAAAATCCAACATCAAACACCTAAAATGAAATTTTCTGCCAATTACACTCTCAAACACAAAATCTCCAACTTTCATATGTAAAAAAACAAAAACCAATAACTTTTTATGCGTAAACAACAAAAATCAACAAATCTTTAGGCCTAAACGACAAAAATCAACACCTTATTACATCAACATTTTACTAAAAATAACAAAAATCGGCAACTTCAAAGATGCAAAAAACATGATTAAAAGACCAGGTGACAAACCAACAAACCACACCGCACAATCATCAAACACTAACTAACCCTAAAACCGATAAAAATCCCACACTTGATCCTCTCAAAAAAAAAAAAAAAAAAAAAAACCCCCAAAAAAAAAAAAAAAAAAAAAAAAAAAATTTCACCACAAACAAAAAATTTTCCAAATTTCTCTTCACTGCAAAATCAAAACTCAAAAACCAAACAAAAACAAACAAATTACAAAACAAAATCCCAGATTGTGTAATCCCCGATAACTCAAAACTCGTGTCCTCGTAAATAAACGCAAAATCACCAATCTATTATAAAACTATGATTATTTCATTTAACTCGACTAAAAACCCAATAACTCAACACCATTGGATAATTTCATATCAAATCTATCAAAATCCTTATCACAAACATTATAAATACCAGCAACAATCCACACTTAATCATATTCCCCAACTAACTACAGTGAAATCAATACAGTGGAGCACAAGTATGATGGAACCAGAAGCATGGTATGTTTTGTTTCAACTTAATTATTTATATAAACTTAACCGTAAGAGGTATTTTATAAACGCATCCAAAATGCTTTATAACGCATTAGAGTCGAAAGCATCGTACAATAAGTTGGAAAAACATTGTAAAATACATTAATATGAGTTTCAACAATCCATTTTACAACATTTTTCATCTACTAGCGATGTTCGATACTCGCCTAATACTCCGAGTACCGAGTATTTTTCGAAAGTAACAAAGTATCGCGTAGTTTTTACGATTACGTTTCGAGTAATGCGTTATAAAATACAGTCGGACCCGCTTATAGCGTCAATCAAGGGACCGGGCTTAAATTGACGCTATAAGCGGGTTGACGGTACAAGCGAATCCGCTTACAGCGTCAAAGTGTTGGCCGGACCGCACCAAACGTGACGCTATAAGCGGGTTGACGCTATAGCCGAGGTCGCTACTGGCGGGTCCGACTGTACCTTGTAACTGACAATGCACTGTCGAGACACTTAAATTGTTTAAGTGATGTATACACTAGTTTTTACACCATAATTACACTTTTATTTTTAAGAGCGAAGGAAATTGGTTTCCGAGGTTCAGTGAAAGTTTTGTATGTTTGTCTGTCTGTCTGTCTGTGGGTTTTGTGGGTTGCGCGTTGAGTTTGTGAAGTTTGTGGTTGAGTTTTGTTTGAGTGTTTGTAATTTTGTGTTTGTTAATTTTTTTTTTAGATATTTTTTTTGTTGAGTTTGTTGGTTATTATTGTTTTTGAGGTGTTTTAGGGGGAGATATGTTTGTATCTGTGATAGTGGAGATAGGGGTTGTGGGGTGATGTGAAGTTTGGGGTTGATTTGGTTGATTTTTTTGGAAAGTTTTTTGGATTTTTTAGTTTTGAATTATGTTTTGTTGTTTAGTTAGTTTGTTAATTCATTTGAGTATGGTAATAGTTTTAATTATGTTTTGAAATGTGATGGTTGGTTTTAGTTAATTGTGAAGAAAATGTTCCATTTTGGAACCATATTGTTTATTTTTTGAATGTAATTGTTCATTTTCTTGACCAAACTGCTCAATTTTAATAATATGTTGTAATTTTAACCTGTTAAATCAATATGATCATCTTTTTGAACTTAAAAACATAATTTTAAACAATAATAACCAAAAATTAATCTAAAAAAGCCACAAATTTTGACTAAAAAAAAAAAAAATTGAACCAAATAAAAGTCTAAAAAGTTGACCCACAAACCACAAAATTTGCACTTTAAAAAAACTAGAATAATATCAAAATTCACACAAAAACTAAAAATGGACTCCATCTCACCAATTTTGCTTGAAATCCCCAAAAATTTGATTCAAAAAATCACAAAATTTGATCTAACACCACAACTTTTCTTTACAAAAAACACAAAAAACCCCCCAAAATACCAATATTTAACCAAAAAGACCAAAATCTAACAAATAAAAATCAAAATGTAACCAAAAAAAACCAAAATGTAACCAAAAAAAACAGAATGTAACAAAAATAACAACTTTGATACAAAAATACCACAAAAACCACCAAAAACTCACCTAAAAAAAATCACAAAACCAACCCCCCCCCCCCCCACCCCCGGCCATTCCCGATATTTAATCCAAATTCCAAGACTTCCTCCTTTCAATTTCTCTCAATACCTCATAAAAACACAATCACTCAAAACCCTTCAATCCTTTAATTACATAAAAACATTCATACACAACCATAAAACAAAATAAAACAAAAATAATCATCCTCCCACACACCTCTCACATTTACTTAACAGAACCACTCAAATTACAAAAAAAAAAAAAAAAAAAAAAAAAATTAATTTAAAAAAAAAAAAAAAAAAATTTTTTTCTTCAAATTTTCAAAATTTATCAAAAAATCAAAAAAAAAATCTAGAAATTCCTCCCACTCGCGAAGAAAGTCCAGAAATCGATAAAATCGATGAAAAAGTGAAAAGAAATATCAAGCGACTTCCGCGGTGATAGACGGGATCTGATTATGACGTCGGTGACGTCACGACCAATGGGGTTCCGCGCCGGTGACATCATGCGTAAAAACACGCGATATATAAAAGCGGCTGGCGGGATCGGAGCTGAGTGTGCCGGCGAGGATTTTCCTCAAGCTGGCTTCATTCGTCGCTCGTTGCGCCGCCGTGAGGCGTTTGTATCATGGTGATTTGTTAACACTTGTTGCGCCCTGTTATTTGTTTACCGGCCAGCAACAGGTAAGAGAGTTTTGTTTTCTCGGTGGGTAGGAGGAAATTTGTTTTTTAAGGTTTTTGAAGGGTTTTGGAGGGTTTTTGGAGGGTTTTGAGGTTGTGGTTTTGGTTTTGTGAGGGTTTTGGGTGGTTTTTTTTGGTTTTCTTTAAGGTTTTTGAAGGTTTTTTTTGGGTTTTTGGTTGTTTTATTGGTTTGTATAAGAATTTTGAAAGGGTTTTTTGGTGGTTTTTTTGGTTTTATAAGGGTTTTGGGTTGTTTTTGGGTGTTTTGTAAGGGTTTTAAATGGTTTTTATTTTATTTTACATGGGTTTTGGGTAGTGTTTTGGGTTTTATGAGAGTTTTGGGAGTTTTTTGAGGGGGTTTTGTAAGGGTTTTAAATATTTTTTGGGTTTTATAAAGGTTTTTGAGCATTTTCTTTGGTTTAAAAGGGTTTTTGGGTGGTTTTTGAAAAAGTTTTTTGTGTTTTGTAATAATTTTTCGGTTGTTTTATGATTTTGTAAAGGTTTTGGATGATTTTTTGATTTTGTAGGGGTTTTATAAAGGTTTTTTGAGTATTATAAGGGTTTTATAGTGGCTTTGGGTGGTTTGTTTTTGGTTTTATGAGGTTTTTGAGTAGTTTTTGAGGTTTTATAATGGTTTTGGGATTCTTTTTGAGTTTTATAAAAGTATTTGGGTTTCATAACTGTTTTTAAAAAAAATATTTTAAATGTTTTTGAGTAGTTTTTTGAGGGGTTTTTGTTTCATAAATGTTTTTGAGTTGTTTTGTAAGGGTTTTTAGTTGGTTTTTTTGTTTTTGATTGTTTTTGCTAGAAAATTAAATTTTTTTTCGGTTTCATTATTATTATTTGGTTGGTTTTTTTGTTTTATTTTGGGGTTTTATAAGGATTTTGGGTAGTTTTTGTATATTTTTAATGGATCTTTATAAAGTTTTTTGATTTTTTAATTTTTTTTTTGAGTTTTTAAAGATGTTTTATGGACATTTTTCAATAGTTTTTACATTGTTTTGATTAGTTTTTTGAAATGGAGATTTTTTATTGGTGTTGTTGTAGCCTATTTGCCTGGTTTTATTGTGCAAAGTTGTTGTATTATTGTTTTAAAAAAAAATTTCATAACACATCTAAATTTCCCTTTTTTGGGTTATGGGGTGAGGAAATGGTTTTAGTTGACTTTTAAAATGAAATGTGAGTTTTGTTTTGGGTTTTATAGTGTAAATAAAGGGATTTGTTATTGTTTTAAAGTGTTTTCACAGTTTTAAAAGGGTTTTACATTGCATTAAGAATGTTTTTGCTGTGTTTTATATTGTTTATCAGTATTTTATATCTGTTTTATCAACTCTTAACCTTGTTTTAATTGTTTTAACCTTGTTTTACATTATTCTCACTTTCCTTTTTATTCTTCTCCACTGTTTTACACTCTTTTAACATCATTTCAACCATATCCCCTCTCTTTTTACACCCATATTCACACTTCACTAATGTTATTTCCCCACTAAAACATCAAATTCCCCACAAACCCCTTATAATCCCCCTAAAACTCATTTCAAACCACAAATTACCCTCCAAAAACCAACAAAATCATTTATAACCCCATGAAACCTCACTCCCCCCCCCCCCCCCCAACACCAACAATTCCCTCCAAAAACCAACCAAACCCCCTTTAATCACATAAAACTTAACATTTCCCTCCAAAACCCCTAAAACATCCCTTAAAATCACTTCCAAACATCCCAACCCCAAAATAAAATCTCCAAAAACCAAAAAAAATTTTAAAAAACCTCACATTCCCACCAAAACATCCTTAAAATAAAAAAAAACCTCTAAAAGAAAAAAAAAACCAATAATTCCCCCTAAAAAACTCAAATTCCCTTCCAAAACCCCCTAGAATATCCTCAAAACCCTTTATAATCCCCTAAAACCCTGCAAAAACCACCATAAACCCACAGTCTCCTCCAAAAATTCCACAAAAACCTCCAAAACCTCCACAAAACCCCTCAAAAAACCAAAACAAAACCAAAATTCCTCTCCAAAAATACTTAAAACCCCACATTTTCCTCCAAAAACCCCTTAAAACATCCTTAAAACAAACAAAAAAAACCCTCAAAAACCACAAAAACCCAAAATCCCCTCCAAAAACCACCCAAAACCCACATTTTACCCCTAAAAACCCTCCCAAAACCTCTTAAAACACCCAAAACCAAAAAACCCCCACAATTCCCTCAAAAACCCACAAAAAACACCCACAATGCCAAAAAAAAACCTCCATTCCCTCCAAAAAAACTCCCCCTAAAACCTCACAAAAACTTTTTTTTTTTTTTTAAATCACCACAAACCCCTTTAAAAACCCCCAAAACCCCCACAATTCCTCCCAAAACCAAAAAAAACCTCCCAACATCCCCTTTAACTTCCCTAATCCACCTAACAACTCTTTCTTTCCGCTTCGAATCCATCTCACACTACTCAGGGACACTCCTGATCCCAGTATTGGACACCAAAAGGTCACGTGACGTCACTTTGACGTTTCAAACTCGCGTGGGAGTCTCGGTCCAATCGAACACCATTTTTTCAACTTTTTTTCCTTCAAATTCCTAAAAATAAGGTCAAAACTACCAAATCCCACTCGAATTACAACCGAAAACAAAATAATTATTATTTTTTTTTTATTTTAAAAACAAAAAAAAATTTTTTTAATAAAACTTTTTTTTTTGAATTTTGCCACCAGAGTTCGTAATTAAAGCCGCAATTACAGTTTTGAAAAAATTTTGAAAGTTTGAAAAAATCAAGGTCTTAAAGGGGGAAGTAGAATCCTAAGGTTTCTCCCATCAGCCCCACCTATTGCTCATTTGTGACGTCATTATGACGTTTTTTCAAGGCCAAAGCGCGGTAGTTGTTTTGGAACGCTTGTAACATGGCGGGGGCGTTTGTAAATGCTTGTGACGTTGGTTTTTTTAAAGGTTTTTGTGGTTTTTTGTTAGTTTTTGTTAGTTTTTGGAAGTTTGTGTGGGATTTTAGTTGTTTTTGTGAAGTTTTTGATGAATTTTAGTTGTTTCAAGAGGTTTTATCAGAAATTTTTGTATTTTTTTAAGTTTTTGTGAAGTTTTAGGATGTTTTGTTAGTTGTAGGAGTTTGTGTGGGATTTTAGTTGGTTTTGGTGAAGTTTTTGAGAGTTTTAGTTGTTTTTTTTAAGGTTTTATTAAAGGTTTTTGTATTTTTTAAAGTTTTATGAAGTTTTGTCAGGTTTTTGGTAAGTTTTGTGGGGTTTTATGAGGTTTTATGATGTTATTTGAAGGTTTTTTTGAAGGTTTTTGAGTTTTTTCCCGGTTTTTGGAGGATTTTTGAGTTTTCTGTTATATTTTATAAGTTTTGTGGTTTCTAAAAAGTGTTTTGTCAACTATTTTGAAGGTTTTAGAAAGTTTTATAAGGTTTTAGGTGGTTTTTGAGAATGGTTTTATGGGCTTTAGAAGATTTTCCATCAATTTTAATAGGTTTTTAATGGTTTCTGAAGGGTTTTATAAGTTTTTGAAGAGTTTTCTGGAGTTTTAGTAAAGTTTTACAAAAGTTTT
The DNA here is from genome assembly GCA_034700445.1 of Stenotaenia linearis. Taxonomy (NCBI): domain Eukaryota; kingdom Metazoa; phylum Arthropoda; class Chilopoda; order Geophilomorpha; family Geophilidae; genus Stenotaenia; species Stenotaenia linearis. The sequence continues at coordinate 16,228 of JAQIXT010000717.1, read as the reverse complement.
TGAAGGGTTTTATAAGTTTTTGAATAGTTTTATGGAGTTTTAGTAAAGTTTTACAAGGTTTTTGTTGGGTTTTACAAAGTTTTAGTGTTGTTTTACATTGTTTCATGAGGTTTTATGAGGTTTTTAAAAAATATTATGAGTTTTCTAATATTTTTAACAAACTTCTGGGGGTTTTAAAGTTTATTTGGGTTAAAAGAGTTAAATTATTTATTTATTTATTCGAGCGCGTCCATTTTCCACTTTGATTTGGGGAGGGAACGCGGATGAAACGCTCGAATGTCAAAGGTCAAGGCGGGTGCGGGCTACTCCAACGCAATTTGGCGCCCACGCGTGTGTTTTCCTTAATAGTAAAGTTCAATTAGGGAAATTAACACTCGCGAGTCGTTGTATCGAGGTGCAATTTGGTTTGGTTTCTGTATCAGCCTTACACCTACGGCCATTTTGCAATTTTTATTTTTTTATTTTTTAAAGTTGAAAAAAAATTGAAAGTGGGGGTGGGGAGGGGGGGGGAATGGGTCAAAGGAATTAATTTAGTAGTCAGGCCATTTTGTCAGCCATTTTGTTTCAAATTAATATTTGTTTTGTTTTAAATTTGAGTTTGAATTTAATTTAGTGAGTGATTAGGCCTAATTTAGTATATTTTAGGCCTATTAGACATTGTTTGAGTGTTGAAATAGATTGGAAATGGTATTTAATTGGTTATAAACTGTAATTATTAGGCTTAATACAAAATAATTAGGCTTAATTCACAACATTTTGGCTTATTTGAGTCATTTAGGCTTATAAATAGAATTATTAGTGAAAGTACTCAACAATTTAGGCCTAAATCACAATATTTAGGCTTAATACACAAGATTTGAGGCCTAATCCACAATATTTAGGCTTAATCATGTCATTTAAGCTTGAAAATTACTTGAATAATGCTTTTATTAAATCAAAAATACCCATTATTAGCTGTAATCTACAATTATTTAAGTCTAATTAGGCCTAAATTACAATATTTATGCTTAATTCACAAAATTTTAGACCTAATTCACTACATTTGGACTAATTGAACTCACTTAAGCTTAAAAAAGCTTTAAAACTGCTACTATTAAGTCAAAACACCCATTATTAGCCATAATCCATAACAATATAAGCCTAAATAGGCCTAAATTGCAAAACTTAGGCCTAAAACACAAAACTTTAGTGCTAAAACTCACCACTCAAGCCTTTTGTTCGGTTAGCGCTGTCGTTAACTCCGAAAACCAAAATTATCACCCTTAAAACACAATTAGGCCTAACAAACTTTTCGGCAGCCATATTTTAATCACTTAACAGTTTAAAAATATTACTTTCAAGGCAACTAACTTTCTAGCCACAATAAATATCCCAATCTCGCGAGAAACGGATGAGTTGCGATAACCGCCGATTAGGCTTATTATCTTTGTTTTTTTAATGGTAATTAATTATTATTGTTGTTTTTTAATCTATAATTTACTTTTATTTTGGTTTCATCATTAATCTAGAGTGATATAACTGTTACTAAGCGATAAGGAGTTGTGAATGTTAGCTAATATATTGAAAATATTATGATTATTGGTTATCATTAACCTTTGGACTGTCATTGGTTAATCAGATGATTTTTAAGGTTGATTGTTGTTTGGATACATTAATGTGAAAGTGCAAGGAAATGGTTGCGAAAATGGATTTTTTATTCGGTTAATTCTTCGGTTATTTATTGTAAGTTTTTATAGTTTTATAGGAATTTTATAAAAATTTTATAAAAATTTAGTTTTTATAAAATTTTATGAAATTTATAGTTTGTTTTGTAATTTATAAGATTTTATAAATATTTAATGAAGATGATTTTTATTGAATTTTATTATAATAATTATAAAATGTGGTTTTATCAAGTTTTATAGAAATTTATTTTAAAAATTTTTTAAAAAATATGGTTTTTGTTGATTTTTATAACATTTTTCATTAAATTTTTTATAAAAATTTAATAGGAATGATATTTTTGATGATTTCTTATAAATTTTTATAGAATTATATAGTTTTGGTGAATTTTATAAAATTTTCTCACTTTATAGAATTTATTATAAAATTGTGTTTTATTAGAAATTTTTATGTAAATTTTATTTTTATAATATTTTTGAACTATTTTTATATTCATCAAAAACCATCATTTATAAAATTGTTATAAAATTTCTTTTATTATAAATTTATAAAAATTCAAATTATTAACTTAAAATTAGTGATTTTTTATAAAAATTAAAAAAAACACCTAAATTTTAAAGTAATTGTATAAAAAATTTATAAACATCAATTTTTAATACACAACCATTATAAAACTCCATTTTCCCAAATTATAAACACTTTACAAAAATTTCATTAAAAAAAAAAAAAATTAATTTTCTCATAAACACTTCCCATGCATAACTCATTCAAATAAGCCTAATCACTCCCAAAACACCAGAGCAATCACATTCAAACTTGGGCTAGGCTTAAATCACATGGAAACCTTAACCTTAAACCTCAATCAGTTGAGAGACATATTTATGAGTGAGAGGAACATAGGCCTATTTTAAAACCCATATATATTTCAATGGGGAGAAATGAATTCAAATTTCCTCACTTCTTGCTGTTATTAACCCATTTTCAGGCACATTATCAATCATAACTTACAAATTCCAAACAAAAACAAAAAAATATTTTTTAATTTTTACATTTTTTAAATTAGAAACCGCCATTTTGAAACGTTTAAGAGACTAGATTGAAATTCTGTGAAAAGTTTCTATTTGTTTTCAGTTTTCAAGAAAAGTTGTAAAAGTTACAATACTTACTAGAGTGAACTGGTTTAGTTGTAGGAAGTCTGTTGTAGTGTTTTTTATTTTTTATTTTATTTTATTTTTTTTTACATTTTTAAGCCTATTTTGGGTTTGTTTATTGTATTTTAACCCTTTTTATACTAATTTTAAAGGAAAATGGATGGTTTAGGCCTAGTTTAGGCTTATTTATTCATATACATAGTCTATTTTAGGCTTATTTTTGACATTTTAAGGATGTTTTAGACTTATTTACATAATTTTTGGCCTGTTTTAGGATTATTTACACTATTTAAGCCAAATCTAGGCTTATTTACACCATTTAAAACCAATTTTAGGCTTATTTACACTATTTTAAGGCAATTTTAGGCTTATTTACACTATTTTAAGGCAATTTTAGGCTTATTTACACAATTTTAGGCCTGTTTTAGGATTATTTACACTGTTTTAAGCCAATTTTAGGCTAACAGTGGTAGAAATTTTACACTTTAAGCCTATTTCAGAGTTATTTGCTCCATTGAGATATTTTAGACTTATTTAAAGAATAATTCCAATAATAAAATGCATATTTTAATTCAATTTAAGCAGAAATCTGCATTATCCTAATAAACTTAGGTTTAAACAATTATTTTTCAATGTGTATTAAGTAAATATTGTCTAAAACATTCATTCTTCTAGTAAAATTAGTCTTAAACACAATTTTCCTTACAAAATCAATCCCAAACCACCATTTCCCAATCAAAACAAACCATTACCCCAACCAAAAATCCATCTTCTGAACTGCTAAGTAGCAAATTCAATCTTCCATCCCATTCCTTAATCAATTTAAAACCCAACCACAAACCACTGACAAATAAATGTTACCAATTCCCACCATAAACTCACTCACTTCCCAATCATTATCAGCTCCATAAATCAACCATGCACTTAACAGCCACAAATCCAACTCTTTATGACTACTATGACACAGTTACAAATTGCACACCTTCACCCTTAACACTTCACGTTCCCTTTTAATTCACCAACAAAATATAAATTAAAAACAAGCAGAGATTAAAAAAATAACTTTCACTCATTTTTACGATTCCAACTTTTTTAATTCAGTAATTTGGAAAATTGATGGAATCCATCGAAAAGGAGGTTTGAACGCTGGGCGTGTTCGCCGACCTATACGTGAGCGATCCGAGAGTTTTATGTTGCACGCCGCGCGTTTTAACGCTTTCTACAAACCGTTTGACCCAATTCCGTCGTCGTCGATGGTGGCCGAGCAAACACTTCAGTGTTTGTCAACTCTCTACCTCCTCGTGGTTCCCCTGGTTACTTCACCTTCGCTATGTTCACATGCTCGCAAAATGTGAAAATGTCTCGGCACGACTGATTACGTCTTTAAGATTTTACGACAAATTTCGTCTTAGTTGTAGTGTTTACATGTAAGGGGCAGAGCCATTGAAGGGGTAAAATAAGTATTATCACCTGGACAGATAGGGATATTTAAATGGATCATTTGGTCAAGCGCATGAGCAGTGAAGATTTTACGGCCCTGTCTTGATATTCTTCCCCTTGCAAACGTAAAATGTTTGAATGTTGAAACATTTTACGTCGAGTTCACATGATGGTAAAATCCTGAAAATTTTACCGTCAGACGTAATATTCTTAAAATATTACGACCATGTGAACATAGTGCTTGTGTGACGATAGGCGACAGCTCTTCTCTTATTGGGACACATTAAATGGGGTTTATGTTCGCATGCTTTCCTATGACATTGTTTTCTTCATTACGTTTTTCTCTAAAACTACTAAAACTTGATAAATATCCGTCAAAAGGGAAGTTTATTTTCTTACTTTAAAGCAAAGTGCGAAGAGTACAAAATGGCAATGAAATGGGGATTAACTGCGATACGTTGAAAATATTTCATAGTTTAATTTGAATTTCCCACATATCATAATACGGTAATAATTTTCTTTAGCACGTCTCGTTATGTTAATACAAAACAAACGAGCATGTGCGTTGCGTACAAGTCAATACTTGTGGTGCAGCCACGTTTTGCAGATCTAACGTAAGGAGAATCCAATCGGATATGTTAGCCTAGATATATCTATTATCCAGTGTTTGTTCACACTATTAAACTAGATTCACACTTGTGTTCACACTTGAAGTAAAAGGAGAAGTTAACCGCATTAGTTCACATTTGAATTACTCCAAGCGAGGATTTTACTATTGATAGGTAGATCGACCTTGCTATAACTCAAAGATGAACTACTTCTCCCTACTTTTCTTACTTTTTCTTACTTCAACTTCAAGTGTGAACCTAGCTTAGTTTGTAGTATGGTAAAGGACAAAGTATTCCGATAAAGTCTTCATGTTACGAAACATATCTTAATGATTAAGATATGTTTCGTAATTTGAGTCATTGTTTTAATCGGGGCACCGCAAATTCCAAGATGAAATTAAATAACGAAAAGCTGGGAAAGTGAAATGTTTAGATTTCGTCTTTGCTCTTCATTTTCTTCCTCGGTTGTTCCTAATTTCAGTTAGATGCTTTCGTCCGTGTAAATATTTGGGTTTTTAGTTTATACATGTCGTATTATTTATATAACACTTCATTTCGATGTTGTTGGCATGTCACGTATGGCCATTGTAGCTGCTGGAGACTTTAAGTCAAGTGACCCAGACCTCAATTTGCATCTAAAAGCAATTAATGCTAAAATTTCACTTTAGTGTGTTAAAGCTGAGCATTATTTACACTCGATGCAATACCAGCTGTAATGTAAATTCCATTTTGCAAGAGTGCAGTAGTAAGCAGCCAATCAAGATACATCACCTGACTAAAACAAAAACGACAGATGTCAGAGTACCCCTGGTTACTTCACTTTACGTGATGCTAAACAAGAGCAGTGATGATTGCATCAGTTTTTCTTTCTTTCTCGTTGGCTTTCTTCTCTTTTGCCATCAAACTCTCTTTACTTCTATTTGACTTTTTGGAGGTATTGACTTGTGTAAAGAATTTTGATTGGAGTTAAAATTTGGAACTCTATAAATATTTGTTTTGTGTAATGATTATGAATTGTGTTTAGTTATTTGTCTTGCGACAGGTTGCGTATGGTCTTAGCAGCCACTTGTGATCAAAAACAATATCTCCCTCCCCCTGTCTTTTTGATCTTGTTGGTTGTTCCCAATTCCATTTGGAGAGTTTGATTTACATAGATTACGATTACGTAAATATTTAGATTTGTGGACTCTAATTAGTTTTTTGTTTTAAGACAGGTCGATAAGCGTCACAAGTTAATAGAGAGTTTGCGGAGAATAAAACTTATGTCTTATAACTTATAAATTCCATGTTAGTTATAAATCTAACTTACATTTAACATGGAATTTATAAGTTATAAGATATAAGTTTTGTTCTCCGCAACTCTCTAATTTTTTAAGTATATAACTGATGGAAAGCTAAGTCTGGACATGAAAAATGATTAAAACTGATTATTAATTATTTAATGGTTATTAATAATACTATGTTAAATATAAGTGATAACATCATCATTAAATCATAGCTATAACTTTTTATCTCTTTTCTGTATAGGTCCAATTTTGTCAATTACAACCCCAGTGGGATGGCTACCATGTACGACACACTGCCAGGCAGCCACAACTTTGGCATGGATGGGACGAATTGTCAGGCAGAGTTCCTGAATTTGAATGACTTTACATATATGACTCAGATTGATACCGCAAGTTATCAAATACCTTCCTTCGAAACGGACAACAATCAACAAGGAGTCATTGCTCCATGTAAGCATTTACCATTTCTTGTAAGCTAGATTCACACTTGTGTTCACACTTGAAGTTAAAAGGAGAAGTTAACAGCATTGGTTCACATTTGAGTTACCCCAAGCAAGGATTTAACTATTGATAGTTAGATCGACCTTGCTATAGCTCAAAGATGAACTACTTCTCCCTACTTTTCTTACTTTTTCTTACTTCAACTGTAAGTGTGAACCTAGCTAACACTTTCCTGCGTAATCACAACTACATTGAATCTATGACAATTCAATATCGGCATTTGATATTGCTTCAACATTAAAATTTCTTGCCAAGGACCCAAAACACATAGCTACGCCACTGCGCTGTTGCCAAATCTCTTCTGTCTTGCAATGTGGTTATTCAGCAGTCATTGGCCCTCATTGGCACTGCTGCAACTTCCATTGTCTGCAATGGAAATGAGTCGTTATGCGACGGAGACAAATTTGATACTCACTAATTCCGCATGAATCATCTAGCACATGTAACTAAAACTCTGCTAGTCAAAATTGACACATCCTGTGGGCAGATGAGATACAAATTATCAGGGGTTAACTGCTGCCAAATGACAATCAAGGTAAAGGAGGGAAAAAAGTCTGTATTTTTAACCGTTGCGTTAACTTTATCATTCAAATACTTAACCCACACATAAACTGTTTTTGCCAACTTTCTATTTATACATATTATACCCACCACTTGCAATTTTTATATAAGTATCTGGAGGATAGGTGAGATCAACTGTTAAAACAGTTGTCCTTACAATCCAGACCCACGTATTCGGAGGTCTTCGAAAGACATAAATCCTTTCACACAAGTCAACCGAAGGACTTGTGTCCATTGTATGCACAATTTTGCTGTCATCAGTGAACAAGGCCACCCATATGGAGCAGAAATGTCTTTTAAAAGATATTTTATAAATACATACAAGCATTGCTTTTAGCATGACTTGCACTGCAACAATGCTCATATTGAAATGAACCCTGAGGCTTGGCAATAAAAGTCACTTAAACAATGATGTTTGATAATCCTTGATAGTGCCTAAGGCTGGACACAACAAAACCTTGAAGAGTTTTATTGATTGTTATAATTATCTCCTCATTGCCTTGGGCTTTAAAAGGAACTGTCAACTATCATTGTTGTCTCATTGTTTTGCTAATCTCCTCCAGGGGCTTTGGGTAAGTGGATATGCTTTTCATTAGTACTTGTAGAGTTTGCAGCACTCTTTCCTTAAAGTGCTCTACGCTGCAGTTGACCCTTAGAGGAGGTATAATGTAAGGTTTCGGCTTTGAGCGATAATGAGATTTTGATTACCGATCAAGTTTCTTTATAATTTTCCTTTACCTTAAGTTGTATCTGGGCAACTTCAAAATGAGATTGGAATTGACGATTTATTTGTAAATGAAAAAGCCGATTCTCTTTAGATTTGAGTGCCAAATGTTTGATAACGAGTTAATCTCTAGATTGACAAAAAAACTGTAGATTATTGATAATTCTAAAGAGTTTTTGAAGGAAAATTGTAGAAAATCTTTAAAAAATCTTTAAAAACCAGCCAAAAACCTGCAGAAAAACTCTGTAAACTTTTTTAGCAAGGCTAGCAGCCGCACTTCACCAAAGCAATATCAAGTAACAATCGCACATTGTAAGAATCCACATTCTAGACATATGACCGATAATCAAAACATCCTGATTGCAATACATTACTTTCAATTCAATATCAAAATTGTATCAAAAAAACTAAATTCCTTATCAACTAAATATGGATTTCCAGATAAGTCTAACCGGTGAACTGTCGGTACCGCTTTCCGAGCCTTAAATTCAAGGATGTTGCTAAACTTTTTAAAGAGAAACCATTATACCTCGATGGGTGTGTCCGTCTTCGGTCGGCATTGAGCTGAAAATGCCAATTTGGCCTACTTAGGCAGGAAAAACAAGACAAATCTCTAATTGCCAATGTTTTCTCTTTTGCAGACAATGTCCATGACCCCGCAATGCACTTTCCAGATCCAGCGCTTGCCGCTTCACCACCAAAAGACATCTGCACATATCAAACAAGGCCATTGTCACCTTCCGCTTCCAACAAGGTGCAAATGATACATAGTCAACTGGTTAAAGATACGCTCAAAAACACAATCCAGAAAAGGAATCACAATTACAGAACACATCCTTACCTGATATCATCGAAGGAAGAAATGACATGGCAAAACAGTTGCTGCATTAACTCCATCAGCTCATCGTCAAATGATTCTCACTATGGTGCCAGCCAAGTAAATATCTTTTTTTTGTTTAATATACAGTCGAAGACTGCTATAACGAACCCGCGTATAACAAAATCCCCGTTATAACGAAATTCCTGAAATCCCCGATTTTCCCCCATAGAAATCAATGTTAAAAAAATTTTGTTATGGACTTTTATGATTAAAATTATAATCAACTAACCCTAAAATGACTAAATTATGTACTAATAATGATTTGAAAGTGGTCAATTATTTTTGTAAGGGATACTATAGAATCCTATAAACCATCTTCGCATAAAGAGTTGCTCGATCTTTTTACTCCGGTTTAATCTTTGGAACCAAAATTGGGTCAAATTGATATTTGCCCAAAAATGGACAACAATGGTCCAAAAATGATAAGCAGTGGTCAAAAGTCATTTTACTACTAAGAAATAAGAGACTAAAATTGACCAAAAATGATGCAAAAGTCATTTTTGTGAACAAAAGTTATCAGATAGCAGTGACTTTGCCAAATGACTTCTTGGAAGTGGAATTAGGTCTTAAGGAGTTGATATTGGATTGACTGGGCACTTCCTGTTAGAGGAAAGAAAACTGGTGCCTTTGTGGCTGATAGTGTTATCATATTATCAGTTTTTGTGTTTTTTTATTTTTTTTTTTAGTTTTATCTATAATATTGTTAGGAGTTATGATTTTTCTGGGTGTGTGATTGTGTTGATTTGAAGTAAGTTGGTATCAGCTGTTTGCTTTAAATGTCAGGGGTCATTAGCTTAATGAGTAAAGTGAGTGGGGATTGTTTGGGTTAAATGAGGCTTGAAGGGAAAGTGGATAGTCAGAAAATGGCTGATTTAGGCATTTATTGGCATAATGTTGTATGATTTAGTCACTTTTGTTTAAAAGTTGCAGTTTTAGTTCCTCTGCATGCAAAACATTGAAGATTCAATTATTTTTGTGCACAAAGTAGAAAATTCAGCTATTTTTAATGCATAAAATAACAAATTTGGCCATTTTCAGAGCAAAAACTGCAAATTCAGCCAATTTTAATGCAAAAAATGCAAATATAAGTCAATTTCTTTGCATATTTAGTTATTTTTGTGCATAAAATAGCAAATTTAGCCATTTTCAATGCAGATTGAATGGTTTTTGTGCATAAAATTGGAAATTTGTCCACTTTTAATGCATAAAATTGGAAATTTGTCCACTTTTAATGCATAAAATTGGAAATTTGTCCATTTTTAATGCATAAAATTGGAAATTTGTCCATTTTTAATGCATAAAATTGGAAATTTGTCCATTTTTAATGCATAAAATTGGAAATTTGTTCATTTTTAATGCAGATTATCTGATTTTTCTGCATAAAATTGCAAATTTACACATAGTTAATGCATAAATTAATAAATTTAGCCATTTTTAATGCAAAAGACTACAAATTTATTGTGATTTTTCTGCATAAAACAGCAAATTTATTCATTTTTCATGCACAAAATTCCCAAAAACATCCACAACAGCCCACAACAAACTTCAATTTCAATTCATTAAGTAGCTCTACTAAGAGCCTTCCAAGGCTAGAACTTGTTTACATGAGCCCTTACATACATTTTACAACCAAAATGGCTGCCCACCCAAGTTGCTCACTCAAAATTCATTAATTCATACATAAATATGCAATTTTAAGTCAAATTTTCCTCCTAAACTTGACATTTTGGTCACTGAAGTGCAAATTGTTTGTTATTTCCTAATTTCCTTTGATAATTTCACAACAAAGTATTGTTTGGTTCACTTTAGTTCCTTATTGTGGAGTATTTCACTGTTTTTTGCTATTTCTTATGAGTTTTAGTGCTTAGAAGGAAGTTGGTCACCTTTTTAATCAGGAAAATGCACTTTGTATGCAAACAAAGTGAAATTTGAAAACAAAGTTTTTTTTTTAGTTGAATTTTTGTGTTAGTTTGCAAGTATAAGGAAATATTCTGGTTTGACTGCTGTAACTGATTTTTTATATGTTGAAAGTGTGGTTTTATGAGGAAAGTTGAGTTTTTTTTTGGTTTTGTCAAGGAAAAATGGGAAAAAAGTGTTTTTTGAAGACAAAAATCTATTCTTAGCAATGGAAGTTATTGGTTTTAGGCCTGAAAATTAAAATGGGTTTATTTTTTCATGAATTTCCAATCTTTGAGTCTATTTGAGGTTTTTTAAGGGGGTTTTAAAGGAAAAATTAACAAAATTCAGCAATTTTAAGACTAAAAATCAAATTAGGCTTATTTTTTCTTATAAAATTTCCAAATTTTCAGCTTATTTAAGTTTTTTTAACAGTATTTTGGCTTCTCAAGGTTTTTTTTTTTTTTTAAATGAACAAAGAACATCAAAAATCCAGAAAAGAGGCCAATTCTGTCATATATTTTACATTTTAAAACCATATCTAAGGTTTGCAAGGGGTTTTTGATGGTCATTTTCAATAACTCAACAAAAACCATCAACTTTAAGCCTAAAAATCAAAATAGGCCTAATTTTTCTCATAAAACAACAATTTTTCTATTTTATTACAAAATATCCCATCTTTTCAGCTTACTTTGGGTTTTTAAAAGATTTCTCAAGGTTCTCTTAAAGAAAAAATCAACCAAAACAACAAAATAGGCCTATTTTCTTACAAAAATTGTTATTCCAACTTAAATTTCCAATTTCTTCAGTTATTTCAAGATATCTAATGCAATTTTTCAAATTTTCAAATTTATCAAAAATTTTTCCAATTCCAAAAATCAAAATTAGGCCTAACAAGTAAGTTAGGCCTAATTTTGATTTTTGGGACTCTCATAACACAAAAATCCCATCTTTTAACCTCTTAAAAAAATAGAAGAAAAAAAAAACCCAATGAACATTCTATCACGCATAAATCAACAAAATCCATCAATTTCACCATTTCACCTCCAAAAATCAAACTGGGCCTAATTTATTTCCAAAACACACATCAAAACGTGATACAAATTCCTTATTAACTCCTAACTCATCATTTCCCCATTTTTTCCAAAACCATAATTTATATCTCAATCTATAAATCCATTACATAAAAACCCAGAAAAATGCTCCAAATACGTGAAACAAATACATTAAACTTTCAATCAACAATAAAAAAAAATTAAATTAAGTTTTCCATTTACTAAAAGTTTATTATTTAAAAAAAAAAAATTTTTTTTCAAAATTAAAATCAAGTTTAAACAGTGAGCTACTTCGTGACCAGAGTTATCCGCACATAATTAACAGTAGTCCTGCATTTATCAAACCTGACATTAATGAAAGCAAATTCCAACCCGTTTAACATTAATACGGCTTCAAAACAAACCGCTGTTAAACGTACGCTTACCATATTAGGAATTAGCTATTTTTTTGCCTTTGATAAAATACAGTAGGCACCGCTTATTGTGATCACGGTTAATGGAATCAATCGGTTAATGTGATCACTTTTACAAAGTACAGACCGGACGGTACTTTTTCATTGAAAAATTATCGGTTATTGTAATCATTTTATCGGCTATTGCGATCATTTTTCATCCAAATTTGACTTTCAGCAGCAAATTTGGTCCAAATTAAATTCTAATCTTGTATATTTTGGCAACAGAAAAGTGAAATCACACTCAAAAAAAATATTTTTCTTTATTTTTCAGGCCTATAAAGTGTAATAAAATTTTTTAAAGTTAATAAAAGTAGTGCAACAGACTATTGATAGTGTAGAAAGAGACTTGATTTGATTAACAATGATTCAAAATCAATTTTTCTTATAATAAGGGAGAAAAATTTACCAAACATCTTTTAGTTTTGAATTTTTAACATATTAATTGAAAACAATGGTAAAAACTGCATTTTTGTCTTGTTGGCTATTGTGATCAATCGGTTATTGTGATCACTGTGGGTAGGTCCCAAAGTGATCACAACAAGCGGCGTCTACTGCATTATGATCATGTTTTGGGTTCGATGGGTAGTGACTATTTGGTAAACCAAAATATCGTTTAATTGCCTTTGAAATTGTACTCAAATAGTAGCCTGGTCTTGATTTGAGGGGGAGTGTTAGGGGAAGTGTGCAAATCCATCTCTCTAACTCCTCGTGGTTCTCCTGGGTACAACACAATGCATCGCGCAACGTGAAATGAAAACTTTGATACTTCAGATAGCTTGAGATTGTCATCACAGTTGAGCTGATAGATTTGGTTTTTAGGCAAACTGAAAACAAATTTACTTTAAAAATCTTGCAAAAATCTACAAAAATTGTGCATGTCTTCAAAATTTAGGAAAATGTTCATAAAACTTCAGAAAAATCTTGCAAAAAAATGCAAATCTGCAAAAATGAGCCAAAATCTTAAAAAACACTACAAAATAAGAACAAAACTCATAAAAAATATGCTGAAATCAGCAAAACCTACAATGAAAATGTGAAAAAATGTACCAACACTTGCACAAAGAGCAAAAACTCACCAAAAATGTTCCAAAACCTGTAAGAATAATCATAAACCCAACAAAAATGTGTAGAAAAAGCAAATACCAACCAAAAATAAGCAAAAATCCACCATAAATATGCAAAATTAAACAAAAACCCACCAAAACTGCAATAAATCAGCAAAAACCCACCAAAAATGTGCATAAAATCATCAAACCACCTTTAAAAAACCCTCAAACAACCTGCAAAACCCCACAAGCAATGAACAAAACTTTTCCAAAACTTTTCCAAATGCATTAATAACATTTTCCAAAAAAAAAAAAAAAAAAAATCACCAACTCACCCAAGCACTACCCCACAACAGCCTCAACAATCCCTTCCCAACAATACATTCTCACGAACTAATTCCCACAATCTCTTCTTCCCTCAGTTAACTCCCGAAGACGAAGAGCGCCGAAGAAAGCGCCGGGAACGAAACAAAATCGCCGCGACAAAATGCCGGAACAAAAAGAAAGAGCGGACTCAAAACCTCGTTCGGGTAAGTCGACATTTTTTTTTTTTTAAATTTAAAATCCATTTTTTACCATCATCATCATTATTTACTTTTTTTTTATCTTTTGCACAAAAATAAAAAAAATAAAGAAATAAAAAAAATAAAAAAATTCAAGGACACATAAGTAGGTTAACAGGCCGCCATTTTATATTATTTTCTGTTTGCTGTGAATGAGTTTGGTAAATAAAGTAAAAAATAAAAAATAAATAAATAAATAAAAATAAAAAGTGAAAATGTAAACAAAAAGGGTTAAGGGGATTTTTTGGTCTTGTGAAAGGGTTTTTTTGGTTTTTTTTTGTAATTTTTAGTATTATTTGTATTTTTATTGACCCTTTTGGTCATTTTTTGGTGTTTTTTTCGGTTTTTTTTGTGATTTTTAGTTTTATATAATTTTATGAAGTTATTTTTAGTCTTATTTAGTGTTTTACAGTTATTTTTGGGTGTTTAAACGTATTTATTTGTAATTTTGGGGGGTTTTTACCCAAAATTTTCTATTTTTGGAGGGTTTTCTCGACTTTTTATGGCTTTTACACAACATTTCCGTTTTTTGGGTTTTTTTTGGAATTTTTTCCAACTTTTTTGGTTGCTTTTGAAATTTGTACCCAATTTTTTGGTTTCCACTGGATTTCTACCCAAAATTTCTATTTTTTTAGGACTTTTCTGACTATTTCGGGATTTTACTAAAAAATTCGATTTCTTTACGATTTCTACCCAAAATTCGATTTTTTAAAATTTTTTCCAACTTTTTTGAGTAAATTTGGGACCATTACCAATTTTCCGACTTTTCTGTCTTTTTCGACTTTTTTCTGAAATTTCTAAATTTTTAAAGAAATTTTTAAAATCTTTTTCATCTTATTTGCAAAGATTTATTTTTGTCATTTCCCAATATTTTAAGCCTTTTTTCAATCTCTAGGGAACTGTTGTTCTTTTTTTTTAAGTTTCTGTTTGTTTTCTTTTTTCACCCCAAAAAAAAATTGCGTCAGGAATGAGCGATGGGGAATGTGTAAAGACCTAGTTTGCCGAGGGCTTGGAAGGGTTAAAGTCGTGCTTGGAGAAGGAAACCTTTGAAAAGACCTCGGTAATCATTCATTTTTTATGCTTTCGCTCGGTTGCCCTCAGTGTGACAAGTGAAATTAATTTTAATTTGTGAAGTTATTAATGAGATTAGGCCTATTTTTGTTGTTTGTTGTTGTTTTTTTTTTTTTCATTTTTGCTTAGCCTACTTAAGAATGGGTTGCAGGTTTTGAATTTTTTTGGGTTTGTGGTTTGTTTATATTTTTTTTAAATTTGGTTTTAAATTTTTTTTTTTTTGGAAAAATTTTTTTGGAGGGAAATTTTATTTGGAAAAATTTTTTCTTGAAATTTTTTTTGGGGAAAAATTATTTTATTTTGAAAAATTTTTTTTTAAGGAAAATTAATTTTTGGGAAAATTTTTTTTGAGGAAAAAAAATTTCAGTTTTTTTTTTGGAAAAAACTTTTTTGAATTGATGACTGTTTTTGGTTTTCTTTAAATTTTTTTTTTGTTTTCTGAGGAGATTTTTACATTTTGGGTTTTTTTTTTCTGGTTTATTTTGATTTTCTGAGTTTTTTAAAGATGAATTTTGATTTGGAAAGTTTTTTTGTTTTTGTGAGTGTTTTTGTTGTTTTTGTTCAACAAAAATCAAAAAAGATGAAAAAATACACAAAAACACAAAAAATCCCACAAAAAGAGTTTTTATTGGCAAACATTTAGATTTTTAGAGGAAAACAAAATTTTTTATTTAATTTTTTATTTAATTTTGTCTTTTTTTTAGTTGTTTGCAATTTATTTGTTTCTGTTTATAACCATGAGTTCTGATAAGCTAATTGACTTACATACTAAATACAATGTGTTACTATGATTAAATCCAGGGACCAGGTAAAAGCTAATCAAATCTAATCTGGCATTATGAAATCAGCAATAGATCATCAAGTCATCATATAATCTACTGAATAGCTTTCAGTGATCATCTCTAGATAAACTATTGAAAGTTGGTTTAGAAATCAGTTTAATTTTATAGATAAGTTAACTGTGTAATTGTGTAATTCAGCTTAATTTAGGCTTAGAGCATTAAAACATTAAACACTTTATTTCAATCTATTTTATGCTGAATATTATTAATTTTAGCATTGTTATGCATTACACAGTTTATTTTAGTCTATTTTGTTGTTAAACAGTTGATTTTAGGCATTCAGCAACTGATTTTAGCCTTTCTTAAGGCATTAACAGTTGATTTTAGTTTATTTTAGGCATTAAACAGTCAATTTAGTCCTATTTTGGCATATTTTAGACATTAAACAATTGATTTTGATCTAATTTTGGCATTAAACAATTGATTTTGATCTAATTTTGGCATTAAACAATTGATTTTGATCTAATTTTGGCATTAAACAATTGAT